>JBCJKH010060648.1:0-11538 GCA_039877255.1 Loriculus beryllinus | reverse complement strand
GTCATGGATGGGGCAGCCACAGATTCTCTGAGCACCCTGTGCCAGTGCCTCAGCACCCTCACAGGGAAGACTTTTTTAGCTCTACCATAGAGATGATCATCTCTATCCATAGAGATGATGAGCTCTACCATGTGTATGTTCTCTGGACAGCAAAAAGTAGCTTCTTCCTAGGAAGAAATATTAGAAACATGGAATTTTTTCAATCTATGAGGGAATGTTTTAGGAGAAAAAGGTTTTCGCACAAGCTACTGTTGAACAGAAAAGAGCATGATTTGTTACAGAGCATGTGGTGGATAGGATGAGGGATGGTAGAAAGTGAAGGTTACCAAATCTTCTTCTTATTTTCACGTATGTGTACGAAGGCCAGGTTGCACAGGGCTTAGAGCAACCTGCTCTGGTGGAAGGTGTCCTTGACTGTGGCAGGGGTTGGAACTGGATGAGCTTTAAGATCCTTTCCAACATAAACCATTTCGTGATTGATTTAAAATCTTTATCAGTCTTTCTCTATGTTGCATCTGTTTGCTATAACTGTGTGGACCTCACTCTGGTGCTTTCGTGTCTTGTACCACTTTGTATGAGATGCAGCTGTTCTGATTGCTCTTGAATTCTGACTCTGATTAAACTTCTGGGCCAGTATCAGGCAGCTACATTTTGGTGGTGGTTTTGTGGCTGAAAAGGTCATCATCACCATTGTAGTCATTTCATAGAGCTACTGATTTTTGACTTTTTAAACTGTGTTTACATATTTAAAATCAGTTTTGAGGTTTTGATCTTGTTCCTCTGTACCATTTTACCTGATTTAACCCTCAAAATATAGGTAGAATGACAGGTATGCCCAAATAATGTGAACAGACCCCTTGTCCTGATTATCAATCCACACTCACCACAGTAGTAATGAGTACTGGTAGGAAAGCAAAATTTAAAGCCATGGCTACAGCAGATGGGGCCAGCCCTCAGTGTCTGGTCCTGAATGAATCACTAAGGGGTATGTGGGTCTGATTGTGGATTAGAACCTGGAAGAAAGGGGAAAGTTGCAGTGTATGCAATGGTGAAAGCAAGTCCCTATGGTGACAGCAGTGTTGGGCTGTGCAGGGAGAGCCTGACAGTAGCAGGAGGAGCTTCTGTGCATCACCTTTTCTAGCAGGTCACTTGTATGTAAAAAATATGGTGCTGGCAAGGACTGCCTGTGCTGTCTGGCAGCAGAAAGATAAATCAAGTTCCTTTTCTGCGTTATTTACTTGCTATTCATTTTTATTCCAGGCTTTGCAGCAGACAGCAATGAAACTTCTAGATATCATAAACAAAAATCAGGTCTCCTGCCCACTGATACAGATCAGGGAGGCCAGACTGTGTGTTGAGAAAGAAGAGAGTTGTAAAGAAATGTTGAAATAGATTTATTGGAGACTTCAATATCTGTTGAAGTCAGCAAAGCTGGAATAAGCTTTAAGTAAACACTATCAATTTCCGTGATAAGATTTAGATGGTGGCTTCTGTTTCTTTTTTCATGAGATGAAACAATATTCCAAAGCTTGTCTTCGTGGAAATGTGATCAAGATGCAAGCAGCTCTATTGTTAGCTCCTTTACATTAGGCTTAGTTACAGTTGGTTCTCTTGCAGTAGCAGAAGATGTGTCTCTTAGCATTGGAATTTTTCATTACCTGGAGTTTGCATCTTAATGTTTTTCCCGTCTCCTTATGTTCTGGACTGTGGCCATTTTGCAAGGTGAAACGGTCACCAGTCCCAGCTCCTGCATTGGTGCTGTGCTGGACCTTCTGCATACCCTTGGAAGCCTTTTGTCTTATTTATTATTATGGAAAAACCACATTCAGGTGAAATGAATTCCTTAGTTTCAGCATCCAGAAGTATGAAAAAAAGTTCTCTTCTCTGCAGTGCATTTGATGGGGAATAAAAATGACTGATGGCAGCCCAGACTGGACCCTTTTGTTCAATTCAGCTATGATTATGGAGCCTATTAGCTGGAGTTACAACCTATTTAAGAGCAGTGCTTACTAGTAATGGGGGCCAAATGATTTTGGAAAGTTCAAATTTACTGGGCTCCCTGCAGGAATGAATTCAGCACTGAACATATTGATGCGGAGCCTGAATGAGGCTGTTCCAGTGGGACTCAGAATTGTGTGCTTAGCAAGAAATGAGTGGGTAGTAGAATTAAAGATCAGATAGATGTGAGGCTCAAGGGCAGTCTAAACTCTGAAGTTCATCACAGCAACTTAATCAGACTAAAATGAGTGTTGCATTGACAGGACTCCAGCCTCTGTGTGACAGGAAATTTAGCTTGTTCGAATGGTGCTGTGTGGTTTTGCTCAGTACCTGCTCTGGAAGGGCTTGGAGTGCTTAAAATGATTGTGAGATGATGGTGTTTGGTGGCTGCTGAGGCAGCTTGGCTTTTGTTAATGGGGATGTTGACTTTCTGCTTGATATTTACCTTGGATAGAATGTTTTAGTCCTAAATAAAGCCAGCTCCTGGCACCTATTCAGAAGCAAGGGAAGGCTTCAGGGCTCTCTCAGAGGGTTTTGGCACAATCTTAAGTTCCTCACTGAGGAGAGAAAAAGTTGGATTCTTGGGCCCCCAGTCCTGCACCTGACCAAGAGCCCAGGAACCAGTCATCCTCAGAGATGTTAGGACAGTGCAAGGCAGACTGGAGCCCTGGTCACCCACAAAGGGGGAAGTGCCCACCCCAGCACCACAGCGAAGAAGGCAGGATCGGGGGCTTGTAGCTCTGCTTTGTCATTCATTCTAAACCTAAATTTCTTCCTACGTGCAAATTGATACTGGACTTAAAAGTCCTTTTTTTGTATAGCTCAGGGAGATGTACTGCTTTGTTGTCCTTGTATGGAGCTCTGAGTATTCAGTGTTTGTCAGTTAGATCACTGCTTTCCTGCTTCTGAATGACAATGGCAGACTCTTGATCCAGCCTAGAGAGACAGGCAGGTGGGGCTGTGATTTTGCACCTTGTGATGTGTAGTAATTTGTGATAAGAGCTTGGGACAATTTGGTGGTGGTGTGTAGTAAACAAATAAGAAGCACAGAGTTGGTTTTATATTTCTATTGCTTTTGATTTTGACCTTATAAATTGTATGAATCAGGAAAACCTTCACAGCAGCGTGTTGGTGTCCTACAGGAGCCAGATCCACCAGGAAGCAGTGGAGATGTGCTCGTGCAGGGTTACTGTATCGCAGTCTGGCTGCACAAGGTAGGCATCCAGGGAAGGACTGGAAATGCTTCCCAGAGGCTGCAGAAGGGGAAAGACAGGGCAGTTTCTGGGTCACCATTCAGACCAACTGTTCACATAATTGTTAGATGTGATGTTGCTTATAGGAGTCCTATTTTCAATCATAGGAGCATGTCCCAGATTTTTGTAAACCATCTGTTCAAGTGCAGAACTTCCAGGTTGTGAGGTTTTGGGTGAGGAGGGGAAAAAGGCAGAAGGAAGATTCCAAGCGAGAGTTGGAAGTCTTGTGTCAGCTGGGGTCTGGTAGGAGTCTTTTTAAAGCTAGGATGAAAGATCGGGAGCAATGGTTTCAGCTTGACACACAGATGATAAAGCAAGCCTTGAACAGAAGCTGTGGCTGCACAGCAGGTAAAGAAATCCTGCTTAGATTAAAAATAAATATTTTATGCTGCTTGTATGCAGAGCTTTTTTTTAATAGCTTAAAGCCTTATACGGTTGGCAGCAAGTAGAAGAAATTAAAAGAATTGTTGTGTTTGCATTGGTTTGTTAAGGGAGGAACGCCTCAAAAAGACATATTGATGGGGTTTTAATGACAGAGAAAACGAAGGACAGGCCACTCGTTAGAGTTATGAAGCATAAAAGCATTTGCAAATGAACTGTCTTGGTATGCTTACTGCAAAGAGAAGTCCAGCCCTTCCAGTGTCAGATGGCAAATAATGTGTTGAGGCAGCAAGGTGCGCAGAGCAGGGCTGGAATATGCATGAGCTGGTGCTGGCTGCTCAGAGGGGCAAGCCGGAGATATGGAACAACATCCTCCACTCCCATTCCTTTGCCATCCATTTGGAGCATTGTAATGACTAAAACAGGGTAAACATTGGGGAGGATAAACATTGTTTTCCTGCTGAGCAACAGTGTCTCCTGTATGAGAACAGCATTGTTTTGGCATATGTCGGCTCTAAATATCCCTGCAGATACTTCACAGGAATTGCTGCCTCTTTAAACATTTATGCTATTAAAAATCAGGATGATTGTTGACATAAACCTGTGATAGCAGCTGCATTGTAGACAGACGATGAATTTTTTATGTTATTGATGAAAAGTTTATATCATTTGTGTACTGGAGTAAGGGGGGCGTATGGGTGCTGAATACAGAAAATGATGTGATTGAAACCAGTTAGAGTATCAGGGTGCAGTATTTATTAATGTGTCCCTCTCAAAAGGAACTTGAACGCAGTCAATGGAAAGCAAATTAAAGCCAGGGGATTTGTAACATTTAAAAAACTCTAGTTGGGAGGAAAATAGGCTTGTGGCTGAATTACCTGGTTTGGGGACCGGTGTCAGCACTGCAGGACAGATGTTTTCATATCATGAGAGTAAGCAACCAGTGGGTTGGAGCGTGTGGCCTGTAAGGGCTTGTGGCTAGGGAGGGTGGAATATGATGAAGGCATAATCGCAAAAGGAGTTTTGAAGAGCACTGTTTCTGTGTTTGCTTTTTTGCCTTAAATTACAGTCACTGTGGAGCAGGACTAAGGCTGAGGTTGTCTGTTGCTCTGGAGAAAAGATATTTACTTTCTTCCCAATCCTTTCTGTTTTCTTTCTTGTCTCTCGTGGTTTCTTTGTAACTTGCTCTCGCCAATAGCTTTGTGTTTTCCTTTCAGCCCCTGCTTCCCCCGCTGAGAACAGCCCCAGAACACCTCTGTGCTACCAAAAGGAAGGACATAGTTGCTTAAGTGGCAAATTTCCCGTTGGTGGAGGGCAGAAGGGGCTGTGTAGTTTGCGAGGGTTTAGGTTCCTGGCATGGGGAAGTTCCACAGTAGACCCTTCAGTGAATGTCTTCTAAAGGACCCTAAAATCTTCTAGTTCCAACCCCCTGCCGTGGGCAGGTGCGCCTTACCCTTCATGTAAGCCACCAAGCAGCTGGTAATAACTTCTTGTCACCTCAGCCCCAGGCTGTATTTAAACCAGTGACCCAAAGGTGAAGGGCTGTGTATCCTATTACCGGTCCACTGAGACATCCAGTCCTCAGTGGGGTATGTCTGTAAATGAATATAGCTCTGGATTAATATTGCAGACAAAAAAGCTACATTAAAAGAACATTATTGGGGTTGCAGAGTCAAGCCTGTCTAAGTTAAGAGATGTGAGAATTAAGGTTGGCTGTTCAACCTTAATTTGCCCCCTTCTGTGTGTGCATGATGATACAGCCTTTAATTACATGAGCACATCCACCCAGCCTGAGGCAGACACCTGGCATCCAGAATTCAGCCCAAATGGTTGTAAGTTTGGCAAAGTTATCCTTGATGACAAAAGAGAAGCTTGTGGAAGTGTCAGCACCTTTAACAAAAGGTTGGAGTTCATGTTGGTTTTCATTAATTTTGCTGCAGCCAAAATTTGTTTAATGTAAATTATTCTGCAGGTAAAACCTAGCCATGTGGCAGGCTCGGGGGGTTGGGGGGGTGTACCTCAAGCTGATGAAACATAATAAGGATCTTTCTAATAAAAATCATCTATTGTTTAGACATATAGTGCCAAAAAGATGGAACTGAAATGGGAATCCTGGTGGTTTTGGTGTTATATGTATAAAAAAAACCTCAAAGATGAAAAATAATCTCTGCAGGTAACAACCAAGTCACTCAGTCAAGTGCAATAATAGAAGGAACCCAAATTCATTTTAGTGGTATCTTTTAAGCCCATCAGTGGGTTTATTCAACCCAACCCGCTTTTCACTTCAGAGCTGCTTGGGAATTGTTGTGTGGTGTTGATGAAGAGCAATGCATGGCATTCTAATTTACATTATAGTGTGGAATATTATTGTTCATTTACACTTCACATAAACTATATTCCAGTGTATAGAGATTACATGTGTTGCTGGGTGCTCCTTGCCCTTAGAATTAGAAGGAAGTGCTATTTAAACAGCACACTAATGATTAGTTTATCATTTACTGGAGTACTGGCACACTAATCAACAGGATAGGTTGGGATTTGGGGCAGGAAGAGGCTCCTTCTTGCTGCACCCAAAGCACATTATATCGATCATATCAGGTTCAAGTGCTGCTCTCCCAATTCAGTGAAGAACTGGAAGAAAATTGGCAAGCAAGGGCTGATTCTGGAAGGGCTTTCAAGAAGCGTTTGGGACATGAGGCTGAGGAACCATGTTAATGTGTCTGTTACGTCCTCCAACTTCAGGGCTCTGAGGATGGGCTCAGATGTGCTGTGACCACTTCAAACTAAGCACTGGCCCAGTGAAACTTAGCTGTGAAAGCTCAGATATCTTAAAGCTCAGTGATCCTCATTCTGTTTATTTTACACAAATAATTATTTTCCTGGGGTATTCTCACAAGCCAGGGATGTTTCCCTCATCACTTAGTAAAGCTAATTTTCTTGTAAACTAATTGTGTTCTGATTTGAGCTCAAAATGCCAGAGCTAAGATTAGCTCTAACCTTCAAACTTCAAACCTTCAGACATCAGAGATGAGCCATCCATGTGTAAGTCTTGTCCGTGTGTTTTTAAAAGTGGCAAATAGAAAACTCAGGCCTGTCCTTCAACAGGAGCTGGCAGGCTGAGCTAGCACCCCTGTTTCTCACAAAGAGGGAAGGTCAAGACAAGTCTGTCAAGAGCAGTCAATGTCTTGGACACCGGTTCAGGTACAGTGGAATAAAACCCCTTCCAACGGAGGTCTGTAACATCAATCAGAAACTGCTGAGTGGTCTTTTGTAGGACTTCAGGGACTGAAGCAAGTTGATGATGGGTGCTTCTGCACTGAGCTTTTGGCTTATGTTTAAACTCCCCCTGCTCTCCAGACAGAGATCATAGAATCCCAGACTGGTTTGGGTTGGAAGGGACCTTAGAGCTCATCCAGTTCCAACCCCCTGCATGGGCAGGGACACTTCCCACTAGGGCAGCTTGCTCCAAGCCACATCCAACCTGGCCTTTGAACACTGACAGGGGTGGGGCAGCCACAGCTTCTCTGGGCACCCTGTGCCAGCGCCTCAGCATCCTTGCAGGGATTAAGTTCTTCCCTTATATCCAATCTAAATCTCCCCTTTGTCAGTTTAAGATCCTAAGAGGCAAGTTTCATTCTTTTATTTCGTATCAGTGTAGGCTGTTCTTCCCCACACTGAAACCCTCCTTTGGCACGTCACATAGGAGGACACAAAGAACTGTGCAGAAACTCTGTAATTCCATAGTAACCATTGACTCTGTAATTACACGGTGTGCACAGTTCAATGTAAATATGTGGCTAATACAAGCAATTTGTATTTTCTCAACTGCATTATTAAATCTTAGAATTGCAAACTACATGGAAATTAGGTTGAGAACAAAATGGGTAACTTCACATACTATATTATTGCAGCATATTATCTCTGGGAGCCTGTCATTACTTTGTAGTTACATGCTATTTGCAGATAATAACCAAGCAGTGAAGTTTGCGGACTTGTCCGGCTCATAGCTGCACAGCTGAACTGTTAATTTGCCTTTAGGAGGTGGAGAATGTTGTCAGCTCAGTCCTTTAGGCTTTTTTCTGTAGGGAGGAGGGTTTTTTTCTTTCAAGCAAACCTGACTGACTGGGAGCAGGGGCTATTTTATATTTACTGTAAATCTACACAGTGCACTTGGAGTGAGTGTTATGTCTCTGCCAGGCTCTAATGTTCACATGCAGGGTCTTCTTTAGCCTTCGGGTTCTCAATGCTACATGTCAGATGCTATTACACCAGTGAAGCTCTTGGACTTCCTAAGCCTGTTCTGCCTTATTCTGAGCCTTTGCTGGAAAGCAGGGCCGGGCATGTTAGGGACATTTTGAGTCTTTGGTCATTTGGGGTTGACATCCAGAGTGAGAAGCTCATTTGCTACTTGCATTCTCACTGCTTTTGGGGTCTTTTGATATTTTAACATCTCCTCCTAATCTCTCCATGGTGTCTTTGCCATCCTGAGTGTGGCATTAAGGTTCCACTATTCAGTGTGAATATGTAAATCTTTGTAGCCCTGTTAGTCTCACCCTCTGCATTTTAGTCCCTTTTTTCTGCTGAAATTTTCACAGAATCCCAGATTGATTTGGGTTAGAAGAGACCTTAAAGCTCATCCAGTTCCAACCCCTTGCCACAAGCAGGGACACCTTCCACTAGACCAGGTTGCTCCAAGCCCCATCACATTTGTCTGTATTTTAAAACGTCTGTGTGTACATGTATGTGCATGCTATCAAATCCAGGTAGTATGTTGGCTGTTCAGAAAGGCAGGAAAGATGGAAGTGTGGCTTTGGTAGTCAACCTGGTAATCAGGGCATGTGATATATTGAGAGGGCTGAAAACTAACCATAAAATCTGAACTAAGAGACTGAGCTCCTTGCAGGAAGACAAAAAGATGCAAGGACATAGTCAAGTACTGTAAGACAGATAATGATTGTCACCCATCAGTCTTTGAACTCTCCCAAAAGAAGTCACAGCTGCTGCTCTTCTTCATGAGGAATCTTGATTTATTTACGTTCCTTTGCCTTTACACCTGTATCTTCTGGGGTTTCTAGCCTTTCATGGTAGATTTATTAGCTGCTGTGAAGCAAGGAGGTAGACTTGCAGGGAGGGGGGACATGGAGGAGAACCGAGAAGAAACAGAAGGAAGACAGACCAGTGGGAGGGAGAGGGAGGCAGAGAGTAAGAGATGGATGAATTACGACAAATGAAAGAGGAATGAGACAGGGAAGATGATAGGGGAGAAAAAGACTGGAGCAGAGCTTTTGAGAGTGTATGTAAAATAGAGGTCTGGTGGAGGAATCCCAGCAGAAGTGGTGTAAATCAATGATGAGTAAATTAATAGGGCAATTGTGCAAATGAGACTCAGTCATTTAAGCCAAGCGCAATACATCACGGGTGATTTAGAGAGAGTGTAACCCACAGGGCACACCTTTCAATCTACTGAAGATCTAAAGCAGGATGCTGACACGTCAGAAAAAGGAGCAGACGAACAAAATGAGGGACATACATTAAAAGGGAAGAGGTTGTAAGACAAATTCCAACTGCAGGGCGGCATTAAACTCCTTAATGCCGGAGCCGTGTCTTGGAGAAACTTCCTGGTCCTTCCAGGTCAGAGACTATTACTGTGGTTTCTGCTACTGTCCCCTGGTATTACTTCTAGTCCCAATGTGATTCCTTACTTGTATCAGAAAAACAAAGTAAAAATGCATCCAGCAACCCTTTAAATGTCTAATTGTGCAGAACTGTTTCCTGTAGCTGCCAGTGCAAGTATTTCTGGGTCTAACAGCGCTAACCTGTGTATGATGTAGCTGAGGAGGGCATGTTCTGAGGAGCTTAAATGGACATCTGATCACTGACTGGCCACCACCTCTCTTTGACCTTGTGTGTACTGTTCTGTGCCACTTTTGGAGTGCCTACATGCATTTGTACACTAGAGAAGACCATTTGCAAATCTCCAACGCTGAAAATGGATTCCTTTGCTGTAGCTCTCAAATGGAGCAGAGCCATTAAATCCTGTGCCCTTTAAATGCATTGGTTGCTAACCTTTTGTAAAGGATCAAAATTAACAGGGTCTTTAAATGGAGCTCTGGCAGTCATTCTGCCCTATTGGTTTGTGTAAGGATTAGACAGTGCCAGGTGGGCCAGTTGATAAAATGTTTTCTTTCACTCTGTGACTCCTGGAAGTTAAACTCCTTTCCCAAGGCCTTAAGAAAAACAAGTGTTTTTCAAAGACTTGTTTGTTTAATTTCACCATTTTCCCCTTTTTTTCCCCATGAAATATTTAAGTAGAGTGTGAACTTGATTTTCATTTTCCCTTGCAGAAAGTTAAATGTGACCCAAGTGTCTTGTTCAAGATAAATATTTTCCTAAAGGAAACAAAAGAAGTGATGAAAGATGAGGTGGAAAGGGAAACCTTAGCTGCTGCTGGGGGCTGCTGGGTTTTGTCAGTGATGGTGGTTCCTTCCTCTTTCAACTGCTGCTCTTTCACTGAGAAAAGCAGCTTCTGTATCTAAACCTCAGGCTAATAAAATAGCTCTTAACAGCAGCCTTTTGCAGCCTTGAAATTCCTTACTGAAGTTCAGCTTGGTCTGAAACACTGCCTTGGAAACCTTGGGGTGCAAGAACAAGGTTGTCTTCTTCAGGAGAGTACTCTGTGTCGTGCTAATTTTTAGAGTCAAATCAAGTATGTCTTCCATGATAATGATATGTAAGGCATGAAACCTCCTCTATGTGCAGTTTTCTGACTGTGACAACATTGGGGTTTATCACGTTGCTGAGGGGATCCTGGCTCTCCATTAAAATAATTCACCAAACAGTTCATTTGCACACGGATCAGCATGAAAATATAAACCACTCAACTTGGTTTCTGATGCAACAACAGTAAATGAGGAGGGAATCAGCATTATACTGTGGAAGTTTAGTAAAGCTCTATGAAGTTGAACCCAGAGTTGCAGTCTTCATGGGTGTTATTTTTGAGCTATCTTGTAGAATTCCACCCCGAAGTCACTCTCCTCTGAAATACTGCAGGATGATTTGTATTCACACCAAGCTCTGCGTTTGTGTGTGATCTCCTGTAATATTCAATCATGAAAATCTTTTCTTTTTTCAGGCAGTTTCTAGTTATTTTCTCTTTCTTCAGTGTTCAAACAGTGGTCATGCCCTGCTTAATTAAAGTGTCAGCTTCGAGACTAGTTTAAAGAGACTCCTAATATAAAGCATAAGAGTAAAGTACAAGCTTCCAAAAGATCATTAACTTCCTTAGAGTTAGGCCCCTCTCTGAGCAGTAGCTGTGCAAGACAGACCTTATCAGTGTGCCAGACTGCTTAACTCATACTCCTTTTCTTTTCTATAGATAAGATTTAAAACCATTGTTCTTTCTAAGTAAAATAAACAAGTCTTCTGTCTGTGCTTTAAGCTACCTGAAAATAGGATTTACAGTTCTATATAATTGCATTTTCTTTGTGTTTGCATAGAAGTCATAGCATAGCTGGAAGATGATGGCAATTATAATTTATTATGCTGTAATTGTTACCTAAATGTTTTTGAATAAGCAAAAATCACATCTGTTTAGGAATAAGTTGCACAGCAAGAGAATTCCCTTTGAAATGAATGCTGTGTTCTCAAATTCTGTAACTGTACACATAAAACAACATATTTATTTCCCCACTGAGTCCATTACATTCCCAAGTCAAACTGCATCCTCTCTTCCCTTCCCATATTAAACCCTTTGATTTAATGGAGGTTTTAACTACTGGTTCTTTAGGGAATTTTCATGAGGCTTTGCACAGATTAGGTTATTGGAAAGTATAGTTATTTGCTTGTAAAGTGGCAGTTCTGTGTCAAAATTGATTTTCTCTGGTGCTGCAGTAGTAAAACAGATAAG
>JBCJKH010060646.1:0-10067 GCA_039877255.1 Loriculus beryllinus | reverse complement strand
CACCGCACCACACAGGGGTACACTGCTGCCTGCATGGCCTGCGGGCTGGGAGCTCACCACAGGTTCTGCACTGGTTTGCAGAGGAGGCTCCAATCTGCCCAGTTTGCCCCAGGCCCGTGTTCTGCCACCGAGGTGTAAACAGAGCCTGAGGTCTCACAGTAGTTCAAGATCTAAGTCATCTGGCTGGGATACTGCTCTGCTCCCACCCAGCCTGGGTGGGCAGATGGAGCATGCAGAGGTGTGCAGGCATCCTGCTGGGTCCCAGAAGTGCTGGGCCCTCCACACTGCACACAGCGCAGATACTGAGTTTGATTCTTGCAGGGAAATTTAGGTTTGCTTTGAACATGTCACACTGTGCTGCACACCAGGATGTGATAGGTAGAAGTGTAATTATGGGTGCTTTGGCAGTGGGAGACCAACAGGAGAGTGGTCCATGTCCTGCCAGTAATATGCATACATGTGTGTCTTGGGGACTGATGGGGTGTCTGCCATCCCCATGACAACAGGATGCTTGAGGTCAGGCAAGTGATATGCCTGAGTGGGAGAAGGCTTGGTTATTCCAGTTTTCTAGTATAAAGTTTTATTCCCTGGGACATGGTACTGATTGCTTCTCTCTTTATCTTTCTAGTGAGGATGCAGCAGAGACGATAGCAATAGACTCTAACAATCAGCCGAAGTCTCCACTGGAAAAGTTTATGGTCAGACTGTGTACACATCACTAGAAGCAATTCATCCGTGTGCTAAACGACATATACACTGAAGTGCAGCCAGACCCTGAAGGCCAGCAGTTGTCTGAATCTGAGAGCATGGAGGCCTCTACTTGTGTCTCTGGTTGTAGCCAGCGAAGCACTGAAAATCAGGACAAGGGTGCTACTTGTACTGAATCAAAGGCCTCTTCTTCCTCAGACCCAGGACAGTCGGGGTCCGATAGCCCCCTGCATATTATGGGACAAGCCCCGAAGCAGCTGCCGGAGCTGAAGTGTCTGGACAGAGCAGAGAGCTCCAGTCCTGCTTTGAGAAGGGACTTCTCTGAGCACCCCGTCACCAGGCTTCGTTCTGCTAGTCCAAAGGATAGCTCCACCCAAGGATACCTCAGCACGTTGAACTCTTCCTCTTTGAATTTCCATCATGCCGCAAGGAGCCTGGATGGGCAGCAAGCTGCTGGACACGAGCAAGAAGTCAGGAAGTGTGAGGACAGTAAAGAGCAGCTAGCAGGTAAGACTCTGATGGAAGGTTATATCTCGGTCAAGGTGGCAAATGTGAACGGCAGTGAGGACAGCTTAGACAGCTGCCTGGGGTCCCAGAAGAGCTCCTTCAGAGCTCTGCCAGAAGAGTCCTGGGATCCCAGCTTTGCGGTGACCCCCCCTCGCAGAGCTGACAAAGAGAACACTTTGCAATGCAGCTCAAACGCATCTTTGCACCAGGACTTAGATGCAAAAGAACAAGATGCAAGACCAAAGCAAGAAAACCACCTGCACGCCATGCCCAAGGGCAAGGCAGGCTGCCACCTGCACCCGGCCGACAAAGGCCCGCTCGACAGGTCCAAAGAGGGCTGGCTGCCCGCCGGTGCTGTGCCAGCCACACACCGGACCCCCGGCGGGCACCCCCGCACTAAGGCAGCCTCCCTCAGATCCACTCGGAAGAGCAAGAAGGCGTCGGGGCTGAGGATCAATGACTACGACAACCAGTGCGATGTGGTGTACATCAGCCAGCCCATCACCGAGTGCCATTTCGAGAGCCAGCGGTCGGTGTCGTCCCGCAAGACGGCGAGGAAGAGCACGCGGGGGTATTACTTCAACGGGGAATGCTGTGAGCTCCCCACCGTCCGCACACTGGTGAAGAGCTCCCGGGTGGAGGAGAGGGGGAGCAGCCCAGCCCTGCGAACAGAGACCCTTGTAAGCGCGAAGCCACCCCTGGTGCTCTCGCTGGGGGGGTCTGCGGGGACAGGACGGGAGGGTGAGAAGAGGGTTTCCCTGAGGCTCCTGGCTAAAGGGGCACCAGCCAGCCGGGAAGTGAAAGAGAGACCTGAGCTGGGCTCCGTGCAGCCCCGGGATACCCGGGCGCTGCGGTCCAGGGAAGCCACCATGGCCATGCCCTTCTTCTCCCTCTCTGCTCCACCCAGCCCTCAGAAAGAGGACAGCTTGGCTGGCTCACCGCCCCCCAGCCCCCCTCCTGCTGAAGGAGGGGAGACAGGAGTTGGAGGCACCGTGCCTCAGGAGGCTGGCAGCAGCCTGGGCTCCCCCGGGGACAGCAGTGGTGGTGAGCAGCCAGCTGATTTTGCTGCCCTCCCCATCTCAGAAGCACCCAGTGGGGAGCAAGGGTGTCCAAGCTCAAACGTACAAACTGACCCAGACCTCCCCACCACTCCGGAGCCAAAGTCCCCCTTGCAGCCCGCTGCCACTGCAGACACAGCGCCTCTGGTCTGTGATGGTGCCAGGGATCCTGCCCAGCTTCCAGGTGTAGGGGATGTGGAGCCCAGTGGGTTGGGGCTGGCAGAGCCCTGCCCGTGCTCTCCAGCCTGTCAGGCTCCTGATGAGCCCCTTGCCACCATGGACAGGGAGAGCTCCCCAGAGCCCGCTGCCACCTTGCAGTGTGTGGATGTAAGTGAAAGCGTCAATGCTGAACCAGAAGCTGAATTATCAAGCACGGTGGGTGACAGCTCCCTTGAGCAAGAGGAGGCTGTGCTGGGCAGCCCACCCCTCCTCGAAGTACCAGAAGGGGAGGCAGTGCAGAATAGCAGCCCAGCAGGTGAAAAAGAACCTGTTGAAGGGGAAACACTGCCTGAATCTGACATCTCTGACACTGCAGCGAATGACTCTGTCTCTTCCAAAGACAGTCTAGACAAGAAGCGGAAGAAAGGCGGGAGAATGCTTGTGGCATCAGACCGACGTCTCCGTAGCCAGCAATCCCAGTCACCCGCTGAGGGCAGTGCTGAGGATGCTGGTTCTTCCAGCTCTGTGCAGCTTCCTTGCCTTCAGATCAAGTTCTCCAAGAGCGCTGGCACTAAGCGGTTCAAGAGAGAAGTGCACATGGATGGGGCAGCATCCACGCACTTCCCAAATGACTGCTTCCCCAATGTGCTGCTCAAACCCAGCGAGGGGCTGGGCACAGGCCAGGCTCCAGAGAGCATCACTGAGCAGAAGCCAGGCGAGGAGAATGGTGTCACTACCAGGCAAGCCTATAAAAGCATCTTGGCAAAAGAGACTGTAGCAGAGGGAGAAAATTCCTCTGCAGGTGACGCCCCTGCTAGCAGCAGCCAAAGTCAATCGGGAGAGATGCTGGAAATCAGTGTCCAGGCTGACTCTGAGAAGAGAAGCATTCTCCTTCATCTGGAGAGCACTGGTCCTGCAAACAATACTGAGCAAGTGGATGTGAAACCAGGCAATGCCAGCGTAAAGGATGAGGAGAGCCCCAACAGTACCATGGACATGGGCAAGCTGGAGAGCTACACGCCAATGGCCAACTCGCCTCCGTGTCCCAGCAGCAGAGGTGGAAGCAGGCATGTTCCAGCAAAGGCTGCAAAGCATAAAAAGGTCGCCCTGCAGTTTTATAACTTAAGACACACACCCACACCCATAGACACTGCAAAAAAGAGCACACCAGGGAAGGAGCCTATGCAAGCGGTCCCCAAACCAAGGGATGAACGCAGTTCAGGGAATGATGACTCCCCGGTGTTGGAGGACATAGACACGGCTGACAGCAAACCAAAGTTCATGGAGTGGTGTGCTGAAGAGGAAAACCAGGAGCTCATTGCCGAGTTCAACACCCAGTACATGAAAGTTCAGAAAGGATGGATTCAACTGGAGAAGGAGGTGCAGCCAACCCCCAAGGTAAAGAGCAAAGCCGACAAACTGAAAGAGATTTGGAAAAGCAAGAAAAGGACACGGAAAAGTAGAGGCTCACTGGAAGTGCAGAAGCTTTCTCCCGTCCAGATGCTGTTTATGAAGGCCTTTAAGCTGTCTGACATCTGCCAGTGGTTTCTGGAGACAACCGAAACCAGGTCTCTAGTGATCGTGAAGAAACTCAACACCCGTCTCCCAGGGGAGATCCCCCCCATCAAAGTCCCCATGCAGAAATACTCCTCCTCCAGTCTCTACCCCAGCTCACTGCAAGCTGAACGCTTGAAGAAACACCTCAAGAAGTTCGCTGCCACTACCCCGGCTCGGAATAACGTGAAGAACCAAAAGCTTTGGGCCAAAATTCGGGAGAACGCTGATAAAGCAGAGGCTGAGGAAGCCACCGCTCCCAGCCGGACGTCTCCCACCAATGCCAGCACCGAGGACCTGGGTGAAGACAAAACTGTCCAGCCTGCCCCCAGCTTGCCCACGCAGGCCAGCACCAGGATCCTGCGCAAGTACTCGAACCTACGGGGCAAGCTGCGAGCCCAGCACCGCATGGTGAAGGCGGAGAAGAAGAGTGATGGCCCCGGGGACCACTCATCCCTGGAGAGCAAGCAGAGCAGGAAGAGCGTGTGCATCAACCCGCTGATGTCTCCAAAGCTGGCCTTGCAGATCAAAGCAGACGCCTTTCCTGCTAAATCTCCAGTGGATGGGGCAGGGAAGGGGCGGAAGGGGAAGAGTAGGTCCCAGGAGGACCCCTCACCCAAGGCTGACCTCCAGCTCAGCAAGAAGAAGAGGATGCTAAAGGAGAGCGGGAGCACACAGGAGCGGTCTGGTTCCTCCACCAAGGACAAGTTGCCTGCCAAGAAGGCCAGTAAAATAAAGCATTCGGAGGTCAGCACAAAAGCCCCTGCCACCCGAAAGCAGGCTGCCATGGAGAGGAGCAATAAGCTGGCTAGAAAGATGTCTTTGAAAGAGAAGAGGGCCCCAAAAAGGCAGCTGGAGAAGGTGCGGCTCCCCATGCGGAAGGGCAAGGAAAACACGAGCAGACGGGCCGTGCTGCTCACCAGCCATGAGGAGATGGCCAAGTCCCCGAAGCAGAAGCCCCTGGGGGAGTCCTCTACACGGTCACAGAAGATGGCCAACAAGAAGCCCAGCGGTGGGAAGACCCTGACGAGGTCCATGAAGAAGATGCAGGAGAGCAGTGGGTCGCAGGGCAAGAGGAAGCTGAGGGCAAAAGTAGACTGTTCGCACAGCAAACGCTCGCGACTGGACCCGAAATAGCAAAGAACCGGTAGCCATGTACAAACCCAATGTACAGTAGTAACCCTTTACCATGCATTAACTAAAGCTGCTTTTATAAGCTGTAGCAAGCCTTTAAAAATCCGCAGCTAAAGGATAATGCCCGTGATTTTAGGCATCGGCAGATATGTCTCGGACAGAGAAGGGGTTGGCCTGTCTGGCTCTGCTGTTCAGAAGGAAGTTTCTACAGTTTGGACGTTCCTTGGGTTTTTTTAAACCCAGAACCAGGCAGTTTTAGTTAAAAGTACAGTGCCTTATTTATCACTTTAAAAATAAAAATAAGAAGCTCGTCTGTGTGATTTGGAGGCTTGCGTTTTATACTTGAGGCACAAGCACTTGTACTGTAGCAGAAAGAAAACCACCACCGTGCACATAAAGTAGCTTTCACAGTCTTTGGGTGCACGCAAACATTTCCCTTTCCTTCAGAGTCCTCCTCCTGTCTGTCTTCTTAGTGGCATTTAAAGCAAAACCAAAACCATGTCCCATCACTGAGGGAGAAAAAGGTGAATCTGTCCTTTGTTGGTTTGTTAGTAGCAGCTGCTGGTGTCCCATACGGATACCTGCTGTTGGTGTGTGTACTGCTGATGGCTGTCTCACTCCCCCATGGCACAGCCCATGGGATGGGTGTCCTGCTCAGGCAGCAGGGGAGATGCTGCAGGGGCTCTGAGTACCAGGCTGCTGCATGCACTGCTGCCAGGTGGGCACACTGGGCTGTATCCATCTATTTCTTGCTGGCTTCAGGGATGCATCGCTCATGCCGTGCCGTGTGTTTGGACAGATCTTCTTCTCCCGTTTTGCTGCCCTTGTGGTGATTTCTGTGGTCTCTGATGGCAAAGCAGTTTCCACAGTGCTTCACTAAAGGTTGAATCTCTCCCTTTTGACGTGCCCAAGCTCCTTTTGATGTTGGTGCTCTGCAGAAGAGGAGCCCTGGCCCTCACCCTGTGCTTTTGTGCACATCTTTCCTAGTGTCTTCCTAAAGCCAGAATCTGCAGTTGGAATAGGGCTGGGATAAGGGACTGACTTAAATCTGTTTTATACTGTAATTTGCATTTCATCGCTTTACTGGCAAGGTGCAATTGGTTTGTCCTTGCTCGTGTCTGGTGCTGTGGAGCCTGAAAGCAGCCAAGCTTCTGCCCTGCACGACACCTCTGAGACAGACCCGTTACAAGTACACAGAGCATGTGGCTGTGCTGGCTTGCTGGGGAAAGGTGATTAGTGGCTTAGAAGTGACTGCTGGGGTCTGTGCTCAGGGCAAGGACCCTGCTCAGCTATTGTATCTCTGCCTTCACAAAGCACAGATCCTGATGCAGGGAGCAGCAGTGCTGGAGAGGGCACTGTGGGCTCTGGGGTGACCTGACCTTTAACAGCACTTGCTGGTACTTGCTCAGCAAAGCTGTGGTGCAGGATACACATTCAGGAGATGCCTGCCCTGGGGGCAGTGGTTAGAGAGGGCTCAGCTGCAACAGGAATTGCTTTTCACAGTTGGCATTGAACTCCAGATCCTGAAGCCCACGGACTGGAGCTGGAGAGCAGATAATCGTCTTTTAAAGCTTTCATTGTACCCATTTAGTTTAGAGGATGAAACCAGGCGTTTGAGGTTCGCATGCCCTTCGCGGAGCACCTCTTGCTGTCTTGCAGGTATTCCCTTCCCCCAGCGCTGACGCAAACAAGGCTGCAGCACATTTTCCTCTTACTATGAAATGGCTGATGTAAAAAGAAAAACCCGTAAAATCCTTCACCTTTCCTTTGAATCATGCTAGAATAAGTTAACTCTCTGAACAGCTAGGCAGTGATTAAATCTAGCCTGTCAGTCCCTGTACAGATTACTATGAAGTTATCTATTACTTTAATTTTTACTGCATGCATTAAATATGTCAAACATTCCATCAGGAAAGATTTAGAAGCGTTTCAGGAGAGGTGTGAGGCAGGAGGGCACTGATGGCAGTTACATGACTGATCTGTACCTTTCTTACAGGTTATCTTTCCCTCTTGCTTCTCCATCCATACATGTGGTCCTTCTCTAACCTCTGGCTGGGGCAGCCTCTCTGCAGGCATGTGGGCGTGGAATTTCCCCTCCTTACCTTGGGCTAACCATGTGTGCAAGCACCCCTCTTACCTCCCCTCTCATGCCATTCTCCTGCAGCAGACCCCTCTTTCCCCATCTTTCACCATTCTTGACAAAGCAGGAGAAGCTTTTCAGATGGGATGCTGCTGCTCCAGCCTCCTGGCTATCTTCCTGTGTGTGTCAGGGCTTCCCCTGCACTCCTTGGCTTGAGCATGGCAAGGCTAGGTGATGGCAGGCATCACACATCTGCATCAGCATCACACATCAGCAGCATCTGTCCCAGCTCTGTGTGTGCTGCCTGACTTAGGTGGTGGTGGGAGCAGCACACTAAGCTTCCTGGCAGTGTCCGTGCCAGGCGTCAGCTCCAGAGAGGAATGGCTAGGATCTGTTTTGTGGAGAAATCAGAAACCATATTCCTTCTGCCCCTTTGAACTTACAGACTCTGTAGTTTTTTCTTGTGTTGCTGTGTTTCAGCTAGGTTGGATAGAGATTTTCCATGCTGAAGGCAGGGAGTCACAGGTCTCCAGGAGGGAGCGAGGTTGGTGTGGCCATGCTGGGAAGTGTGCAGGCAACATGGCCTGAGACTCAAAGTGCCTGCAGCTTTAACTCATGCAAGTAGCTTTTATGGAGAGAGGGCTTGTTTGCCAGGGATGGGTAGGGTGAAGCCATCAGCTAGGGGTGAATTGCTGCAGCAAGCACTCGGGCTTGACCTCTCCAGGTGAGAATACTGGTGCATTTGTACAAGTTCTCTGAATTACAGATCCATGCGATCCTTTGGGTTGCCCCAGGGCAGGATGCCCCAGAAGTGGTTGTCATCTCTAGAACAGCCCAGAGGCTTTCTGCTATGAGGAAACCCCCAGCTCCTTGCTGGGCTCCTTTCCTTTCCATCACTGCTCCTGGAGATGCCATCTTGGCCCTTCTGCCTCTCCTGTGTGCATTCTCCACTTGACAGAAGTAGTAGCTGCCAGGTCTTGCAGACTGCAAGACCCGCTTTTAATGTGCTTTGCACTTGCTTTTGTGAGTGCTTTATTCTGGGGCAGGAAGGAGCAATGCTGCAATTTGCTAGCAAATGGAAGGGTCTGCATGTGAGGTGACTGCCTGGCAGTATGCTATTGCCTGGGTAGCTCCAGGTTCTTTGTCAGTGCTCAGATGTTTGAATCGTATCTTTTCTTTTTCCCAATCAGTCCTAATGTTGCATTACTCTCTTCTCAATTTACTTCCCAGTTTCCTCTCTCCATGCAGCCATGTTTCAGCTAGAACAGTACACAAGAGACACAAACATGAGTGGAGGTACTACCATATATATATAACCTGTTGCTCTTTGTTAATGCCTTAGGACGTGCGCTACTCGTTTCTGTACTGTACAGCAAGGCAGTGGTGAGGTGTGCTGCTGAGGCACAGCCTCTGCTTTAGAGCAGCCTGTTTCCAATAAATGCAGCTTCTACGCAATGTGAGGGATGCACAGAGACCTGCAGATGATCTTGATGAATGGAAGGAAAGAAGCAACATGATTTATCGCCTTATTACACGCAGGCATCAAGTGCGTTTCTGTTTGCTACAGTGCGGATCTGCCCACTGGCACTACCACAGTGCCATCCTCAGCTCCACAGCCTCATTGCGCTCCTCTCCTCTGGGCCACACCACAGCTCCCTGCTCCGCTTGTTCAGATCCGGATTTCAGCACAAGGGCTGTCCCACAAAACACACCTCTCCTCTATTTGGCTTTTCTTGGTGGCCACTTTCTCAACCTATTCTTGAAACTAGTTTTTATCCCAGCTCCCCGGTGCATGTGTCGTGAGCAGCATCTTAGCTCTGCACCTCTACCAATGTCCTTACTGTCACTTTGCTACCACCCCCCCCTTCTCATCTGCATGGTTACCTTCTCCTCTCTCACCTTCTCATTGGCAGCTCAGCATTTTCACACTTCACGTGGTCAGGAGCCACCCATCTTACCTAGCCTCTGTGCAGGGCTGGTTTTGGGAGCTCAAGAGTCAAGGTTTGTCTGTTGGGCTTGAGAGCTGCAGCTTGTGCCCAGAATGGCTCCTGTCTGTCGCCGTTAGGTTCTTGTCTAGCAGTGCTATCCCTGGAATAGGTTTCTCTGCTGATGAGGTATGTGCGGTACATCCAAGGTGTGCACATGTTTATACTCATCACTCACCAGGCTGGTTTTGCTCACGTTTGCTGTGTGCTGTGGTGGTTCTGTGTTCAGCTGCCTGCACATCAGTGAGACACATTTGCAGCAAACCTCGCCAAAGAGCTGGCTAGCTGGTGCTGGTGCTTGCAGCAAACTTCCTGCCGTGTTACTGATCATTCTCCATGTGATGGAGGGCAGGATGAGCTTGTCCCTACTGCTCTCTGCCTCCCTGTGCCCGCCATGCCAGAGGAAGCTGTGTGGCATTGGACTGAGGGGGCTGGTGAGCTGGCCAAGCCTGTTTTTGCTGCTGTGCAGATGAGCAAAGTTCCAGCCAGGCCCATGTCTCAGCCGCTCACACGGCGCCTCTGGAAATGCCAGTGTTCCAGGAGCTATTCCAGCCCCTAATAACATCCTAGGAAATAGACATGAAATCTCAGAAGGACACGGGTGTACCGCTGCCCTGTTTTTAAGACTTTCTAATGGACAGTTTCTTTCTCTAGCTCATATTCTTTCAGCCTAACTGTATTCCCAGTTGAAGGCCACTGGGAAAGCTGCATTTCCCAGCCTCCCGTAGGCATGGCAGTGCCTTGGGGCAGCAGGAAGGTGCTCCCACCTTTCCACTGCCAGCGGTTGTGCCAGGGGAAGAGGGCTGAGCCCCAGCCAAGGCATCCTTGGGTCCACGTTCCTGGACTGTACACCCAGATGTCCCAGGAGCAAGGCAGAGGCAG
>JBCJKH010060645.1:0-16135 GCA_039877255.1 Loriculus beryllinus | reverse complement strand
CATCCCTCTGCATGGTGGGGGGGGGGGGGGTCCCCACTCCCACTAGATGGTGCCAGCAGCGCACGCTGCGGTGCCACCGCTCCCGAGGTGACAGCGGCGGGGACAGCAGCAGCTTCTCCATCCGAGCCCCACAGAGCCCCCTTCAGAGGTGGGGTGTGAGAAGGGGGCACGGGGCTGCACCCCCTGCACCATTTCCAACCCCTCTTCTGTTTACATGGGGGTGGATGCGGGTGCCCCCTCCCAAAAAGAAGCCCCAGTGCTGAGGGAATGGGGCAGGCAGCCTCCGGCACAGCTCCAGTGCCTCCATCCCTTCCTACACTTCAAGCTGACCCCTTAGCCTGCCCATTGTGCCTTCCCTTTGCAGAAGTACTTCCCCACGTGTTGAATTCACTTCATTCCCAAGTAAATGAATTACTCAGTAACTTAACTACCTGCAGAGTAACGTTCTAGTGCTGTTATTTGAGATAACCACTGTGAGGAATTGGATGTCACCTTACTGAATTAATGGAGACCCATGATCACTGTGGGGCACAGTGGCACAAAGGCTCCTCTGCTTCCATCCATGTCCAACACATCCAAAAGCTCATCGCCAGCAATTTCCTGCCTCCTTTTAAATATGGATTTGCCAGGAATGACTTCATTTTCCAGGACACCCAGGTGAGGAGAAAAAGGGGAATTTAACTGGACTTAAATCTCTGCTTTCTTGCCCTAAAACAGGTTGGTTTGGGGAATTGTCAGGCTTCCTACAAGCAATTTTTAAGAGTTTAGGGCAGAAATCCCCCTCTTTTCTCCAGTTTTCAGCATTCTAAAGACGGCCAAGCCCCAGGAGCAAACCAGCATTCTCCATCTCTTTGACCCTGGTGCTATGGGGACAAGCAGATGGGACCAAGCCGGTGACAGAGGACAAGGAGAGCCACATCTCCCTGCCAGAGCCGCTCTCCTGCTATCCATTTCCCCCCAGAATCAGCCAAACGTAGAGATGCAACAGCCTCACCGGAGCAATTCCATGGGGAAACCTCTGGAATGGAGCAAGGAGGTCCCATCCTTGCCTGGAAGCTCTTACATCACTGCTGCAGAGGAATCATCTCCTTTCCCTAGGATCCAATGGCTCTGCTCTCCTCAGACCTCAAAACAAAGGAAAAAGGGAGAAAACAAGAATGATAATCAAGATTGAAAGGAAATCATCAGAATGGATCTTTGCCACATCCCTCTGAGAAAGCTACAACATGCTCTGGGTGTGCCTGGTCCTTCGGGATGCGGTGGAGCTGGGATGCTTCCTTCTCCATCCCTTCACCATGGGTGGGAAACTGAGGCACAGGGGATGCTCATGCTGGGACCTGAACAAATCCTCCCAGCAGTTTGGCATCTGCAGAAGGAGGAGGAGGAGGCAGGCATGGGAGCATCCTCCTCCTCCACACAACTCATCCCAGCTCTGCAGCTGGAGCCTCTAAGAGCTTTCAGCAGGGGAATGTGTTTGGAACCCCATTTATCCACCAGCCTCCATGGAAGGCTCTTTATTACTTCCCTCTCTGCATCTCCATCAAATACTCAGCAGCCAGGAGGAAACAAGCCCTGAACTTCTCTGCCAACAACTACAGAGGTCAGCTCCTGTGAGTGATGCCTTCAAAACCCCTTGGTCAAGCATCTGCTGCTTGATGTTAAGCATAGGGTGATTCCCAAGCGAGGGAAAGGGGCATTTGTCATCCCAACCCGCAAACCTGCCACAATGTCCCCCCAAGCTTTGTATTCCCAGTATCCCAATAGGAGAAGGAAGAGCATGAAGTGATGTTATATACATACCAGTGTGTAGCAAAGGGATTTTTTGGATCATCTCACCCCTAAAAGTCTCTTTCCTCCAGGAATTTGTCTGGTATCCTGTGGGAAGGGGTGAAAAAATATTATCTGGGGTAATAAAACTTAAACTCGAGCTTGGAGTGAGATGGTTCTTTTCCTCCTGCCTCCCCAACCTGGGCAACACCACAAATAACACAAAATTCCAGAGCAATTCCATGAAAAAACCTCTGGGATGGAGCAAGGAGATTCCTACCTCCCACAGATGGCTGGGGAGGGTCTCTGAGGGGTGCCGGTCCTTCATACGTGATGCTCCCCATCTTCCCTTATGGTGGTCCTTCTCCAACGTGGTGCTCCCCCAACTTGCTTTATAGCTTCCTGGCTCCTTTCTGAGCCCTCACACTGCTCCTTGCTCTCCATGCTGACATTCCTCTACCACGTTGAGCAATCAAAGGTGATTTTCTTCTCCTCCCATGTTCTTGATGGGGCTTATAATTAACTTGTTTCCGATTGGCATCCCCATCTGCATCTCCCTCATCAGAGATGTCAGCAGAGTTCTTCAGGAACCTCACCTCTGTGGTTGGTTTTTATAGCCAAGCACAGCATGGGATGCCAGTGCAAGGGGTTTCTTTCCCCCAGCGATGTCCCCAGTGGATGCTGTCTCTCAGCATCGAGCCCACAGGGACATCCACAGGCAAGATGAAGCTTCATCCACATTCCAGCCTCCTGGTCCCAGGCCATGCTGAACATCCCATCAGGAGAGGCAGGGTTGTACCCAAAGGACAAATACAGCTTCTTAGACCGGTTTTGGTGGTTCAAATTAGCTTTCGGGGTGGGATCAGGCATCGGGGAGGACATTGAAGGTGACCAGGGGAAGCATCCTTTCAATCTGCGTGGCTGCCCGCTCCCAGCACACGTGCAGAAGCAGCAGAGGTTTCTCTTAGCTCTTGTCAATGGAATGAAGTTGTCATCACCCTAATCTCAGCTGTTGTGCATGAGGAATGTTCCCTCTCTTATCTCCCCAAAACTCCTGCCTCCGATTTCCAGCCCATTTGAATTGCTTTAGTGCTTTGCAGCCCAAGCTGGCTCTCAGCTAAGCTAGGAAAATCCATCACATTCCTCAGGGGGAAAGTAAAGTCCATGGAGCTTTTTGCCTTCTCAAAGGGCATCATCCTGTGATCTCCTGAGCCTGGTCACCGTGACAGCCCGCAGGGGCAAGGCAGCCCTTGCTGGGGTACAAGGTTCACCCCAGACAGGGAAGATGGGGTGGACATCACCAGGGACATCATTGGGCTCCTTCTCTTCCAGCCTTCCCCTGCTGCTGCAGTTGCAAAGGGTTAGATATAGGGCAGGGGAGATCTTCACCCATCAGCCCCAGGGAGAGATGTGCTCTGCATGATGTGTGAAGAGGCTCAGGAGCATCCATCTGCTTCCTTCAGGAAGCCGGGGGGAGAGGCTTTCCATCATCTTCCCACCTGGAGGCATCCAAGCACCCATGGGTGCACCACTGGATCTGGCAGCTCTGCCACGCAGAAGCACCATGGGGAGGTTTCCTGCCCTTACAACATCACTTACTGATTTCCATCAGGTAAAACCAAACAGCTCCCACCACTCCCCTTCATTCCCTACCACCAAAGCTCCCAACGTGGCAGCACCTAGGGACCAAACAGCCCCAGCAGCACCCAGCTGAAGGCCAGGTAACACCCTAAAATAACACAAACCCACTATTCCTATGGGAAAGTTAACGTTTATTGGGTGTTATTAGGTCTTAAGGTAAGCATCAAGGGTTTCCCTGCGCAGAGAGGGTGACCCAAGGTGGCTCTGTTGTCCCAGCATCAGCAGATGGCAGCCTCAGCAACCTAAAAACCACCCACCGCCGTCTCACCCATCACTGCAGCATCAGTCAGGGGGCTCAGCATCCCCTTGGGGGGCTCAGCCCCCTTCCAAAAGGTCCCAGCACCCCTCTGGAGGTCTCACCCCAGCACAGATGCCGGGTACCCTGCAGGCTTCGCTCATGGATGGCAGGAAATGGAATTAATTAGGGAGGCAGAGTGGATAATAACATGTTTTTTAAAGCATGTTGTTTGCAGCAGACTTCTCTGGAGTGGGTTATTTATAGGCTGTGTCTATAACCTAAATAAAGCAGCTGAATTGCACCGTGCTGCTCCGGGGGATGATGCTGGTTGGGGCCTGGGGGGGTCCAGATCCCCCAGTGATGCTCCCCAGGCGCCCCCCACCCCCCCCCATAGGTGCAGCAGCATGTTTCAAAGCAAGTCACCAGCTTGCGGACCCTGAGAACCTCCCTAACACCACGTAAATGGGTGGTTTGAGGAGCAGACCCTCGCTAGGACCTCATCCCTCCCATGGGACCCCGAGGAGGAGGAGGAGTAGGACCCGATGCTCACCATGAGCTGGACCAGCTGCTTCCCCATGGCTTCATCCCAGCGCTGGGCTCCTGCAAACAGGGAGCAGGAGCCAGGGCCACGTAAACTGAGTGGGGTAGAAACAGGGCAAAGCTGTTTCCAGATCCTGGAAGGGGGGGCTCAGGCATCCCAAAGCCAGCTCACCCCAAAGGGAGCCGCACCAGCAGGGATGCTGCAGCCACCTCCCCACACCAGAAGCAACGAACCTCTCCTTCTTTGTGGTCCTCCTCCTCACCTTTTATCCCCTCTGACTGCTCTCAGGTGTTAATGCCTCCCCTGGGTTTAACCCATTACTGCTCTCCTGCCTGCAGCTGCTCATGTTCTGGGTGGGTTGGGACAGTGGTGGCACTTGTCACCATCGGAGGGCTGTCCCCATACCTTGCCAAGATGCTGTGTGCTTCCAATGGGATCCCCCCATACCCTCATGTAATCCCCAGACCTTCTCACTGCTGGAGTCATGAGCATCCTTCCCTGTGCCTCAGTTTCTTCACTCACCTCCAAACCACCAGTGGGAAGCTGAGCTGAGGGAAAGGTGGATAACTAAACCCCACCACATCCCCTGTCTTTCCTAGAGCTGCTTTCCAAGGGAAACACCACCCACAGCCGTGACAAATGTCTTTGTCTGGCTCACAAGGGGAATAGCTGACACCCAGAGCACGGTGCCTGCTTGCACTCTGGAGTGGTAGGTGTATAAATATATAGTGAATAAAATGAATAGTTTTGTTTGTTCTGCTCTTATCTAATTTAATAGCTTCGGGGTGAGCAATTACTCCCTTTAACAAGAGCAAATAAGCAGCATTAGTGTAATTGGTAGAGTATTACTTTGCTTTATGCTATATAGCGCAGCATTAGCACTTACTCTTAAAAGAAAGGTTTCTGCTCCTTTCGAGGTTGGAGGGATGCTCAGTGTGGGTTAACTCTGCTTTTACACACAAAACCCCAAGCCCAGCTGCTTTTTGCCATTCCCAGCAAGGCAAAGCTGGGTTTATTCCCCCCTTAATGTCTGCTGCAGGGTGAAATCTCTCCTGGATGAAGGAGTGAGAGGCCTTGCTATAGGTCTGGCTGTATCTCACAGTGATGCTCATCCTCTCTCTCAGCCAAAACAAGGCTGAAACCTGCTTGAGCAGCCCCAAAGCCTCGTCCCTACACATGGATTTTAAAGAGAAGGGGGAAAAAAACGACCTGTCAAGAGAGCAAGAGAAATCAGCCCATCATCTCCGGCCAGCTCGGCTGTGTACACAGGTTTAAATAGGCATTAATGCATCCCTTCCTGCTTGACATCATATCTGGGTTAATGTCTTCGCTGCACACTCCGTGATGGACATCTCCATTAGGAGCAATAGAAAAAGTGACAAGAACTGTCTGGGGAAAGGAGAAAAAACAGAGAAAAATTGGCTTTTGGGATGGGGCGAGGTGGAAATTCCATCTCAATCTCTTCATGTGCTTTGCTGCGGAGGAGGAAATGGAAGCGGCAGCTTTGGATCAGGGTGTGTGTGGAAAAGGAAGTGGGAGATGGGAGATAACCCCCCCCCCCCCCAGTCACAGCTGTCTGGGGGATTTTGCTGCCCCTTTTCTTCTCCAGTAACCCCAAATCCTTCTCCCCACATCCCTTGGAGCTGCTGCATCTTTGCCCTATGGAGGAGGTGTTTCCTCCAGCCGTTCATTCCTGGGAAGCAGAAATAAAGGTCCAGCTCTTCCCAGTGCCTCCTGTTCCCCTTTGAAACAGCTCCCAATCTTTCCAGTTGACCTCACTGGTCTTGGGGAAGGGATCTGGAAAGCTGGAGGCCGCTTGCCCCAGCTGTGCCTCAGTTTCCCTCCCTGTGGAGAAGAGAAGGGGGAGGAAAATGGGACATATAGACAACTTGAGTTGGTTCAGAGGGAAGGGATGTAGCATCCACCCCATTCCTTCACCCACACCTCCTCTCTGGGTGTTGAGCATCTTTAGTCACTCCATCCCATCTCATCCTCCCGTTCTATCATCCCATCCCAGGGACTCGCTTTGGTGCACAGGGATGGGCCGAGCCTGACCATACGTACATGGTGTTCCCCCTGGAAAGAAGGAGACAATCCCTGTATTTGATGTCCCCCATGGCAGCCCTGCCCCTTACTAAGGAAGAGGCAGCCAGTTGGCTGATGGGGGAATAAAATAAAGGATGAGGAGGAGCTGGGAAGGATGGTTTAACCCCATCATAGTGTCTGCCTACAGGAAGAGTGGCCCATCCGAGGTTCTATGCCAAGAGAGGGATGGTTGGTAAGCAGATGGATTGGTTTGCAAAGGGCAGCATGGAGTGAACTGGTGCAAACTCATCCCTGGCAGCACCCAATGCAGCCCTGAAGATGCAGAGATCGAGCAGGAACAGTGCCTGGACCAGGGTATTTTGTCGCTGCAGGGAAGGATACGTCTCAGATGCTGTGGCTCCTGTCACTTGCAGTGGAGACCCAAAGGAAACCATCGCACACCCCCAAAACCAACAGCACCCCACAAAAAGGCCTTTTCCAGTCCAAACCCCTTGTCTCCTTTAAACCACTTCCCAGGGTTAGCTCCCAGCTGGTGCAAGGCGATTATCAACATGCTCTCATTTATCCTGCAAAGCCACCTCACATCCACCCGTGCCACAGCATCTAACCCCAGCCCAGAATAGCATCAACCCCAAAGCGGCTCATTCCCATTGACTAACCTTGTTAATCCTCCAGAGACAAAGAGAAACCAACCTTGGATGTCAGGGAATTTCTGCTACAAGATCAAAGCTGCCTTCATTTTGATAAGAGCAATTTATACTCTGCTAAATACACAGAGCATCCAATGGAGCTGGCTGGAAGAGGTTTGGAACACCCAGGAGCTGGCTGCTGGGGTTTGGAGGGCAGCATGTCGTGGGCAATGCAGGTCCATCATGGAGCAGATGGATGCAGAAATCACTTTCGTCAAGTTAAGAAAGACAAACTTCGCAGAGAGAGGGGGATAGCTATGTAACATGTAAAACAGGTAATCCAGAGCAAGGAAATGAGGTTTTAGGTATGGAGCCTGTGTTTCAGCAGCAAACTTCTGGCAAAGAGATGGGGTGTGAACGTTCCAGACCTGGGATAATGCTTCTACAAGTGGAGAGCTCCCGCTTTGGTGCTATGGATGCTGAAATGCACAATGTGGATGCTGGTGGTGATCACCCCAAAATGTGGCCAACACCTCATTACCCATGCTGTAGAGCCTGACGGGTCCTAAGGCTTTCTCAGAGCAACCTGTCTGCCCCTTCTCACCCTCCTGGTGGAACTAGAGGCAGCCCATGGAAAAGCAACCTCAGGAGCTGAAGCATCATCTAGGGAAGGGCAATTCCCCAGGGAGATATTCCCCCACGCTCCAGCTCAGGGTGACATTCCCATGATGAAGTTGCTGCTTGTTCCTCCTCACCAGCATCCCAGGGGGAAAATCCCAACCCCAAAACCAAATCCCTCTGCACACAATGTGCTTTGAGACAGGTAAAAAAGAGGAGGAGGAGGAAGCAAAGCAGTGAGGCTCGGGAAGCACGATCTTGTTAAATAGCTCAGCAGGGACACAGTGTAATTAATCCTAACAAATTCATCATGGAACAACCCCTTGGTTGGTTTGAGATAAATCAGGAGCTGGCACCTAATGGCATCATCATGAGGAGGTAGCAGGTACCTCCTTATGGCAAGTGGGTTCCCAGGTACCCAAATCCCCCCCAAAGCTGAGATAGGGATGAGTAGGATGGCGATGCTGAGGAAGGCACGGCCAGCTCTCCTCTTCCACAACCTCATCTAGGAAAACAAGGCTGAAATTTTCCCAGATTTCAGCCAGGGGGTGAAATCACTTGAATAAATGAACACAGGTCCCTTTGCTCTGAATTCTTGCAGGGATCAGCTTTTGTCCCTCATCTTGTAGAAGCACCATCACAAACTAAGCCAGCACTGATGTAACTACATTGCGCAGTCTTCCCCATCTCCTGTCTCCCTCAGCACGAGCAATGAGTTCTCTCTACAAGACAATTCTTGCCCTAAGGATTGCCCCATCCATCTGAAATAGGAAGCATTAAAAATCTCTCTTGTTGCAGCTGGAGAACAATGCTTGGCTTAAAATACATGGGGATAAACATGCTTGGATGTCTCATGAAGATGAAGAGGGATGTCTATGATTCATCATGATCTGCCTTGTTAAATGTCCCAGGCCAACAAAAGAATAACAAAACATCTGCAGCATTGCCAGCTGCTCCTTGCCGGAGCCTGGGAACCACTGCTTTCTGCATTCCTAACAGGCCTGGACCGGGATACTGAGCTTTGGGTACCTCTGGAATCCCAATGCATTCAGTGCAGGAAGGCTTTCCTCCCCAGAGGCTTTCCCAGCTTTCCTCCTCATCTTATCTCCTCAAGAAAGCATGTCAGGCAGCATTAGCTCATCCTTCCCCTGATCCCTGCCCAGAGAGCATCCCTTGCAAAACAGACCGCTCCGTGTCAGCACAAGTGTCTGGAGTGATAAAAGCCGTTCCGCAGCGGCGGCTCTGTATGACCAGCCCCTGGATGCTCCCAAACTGATAATGACCTGGAACACATCACCAGATGTTCTGCTCTGCCCTCCAGCCTGCCTGAGGATGGAGGAATTCCTCAAGCTTGCTGGAGCCTCCTGCTTCTCCTTCTTTAACCCTCATGGAGATTTATGGCCCTTCAGCGGCTCTCGTCCTTCTGGGGACCTGACAAAGTCCAACCCTTCTTAGCGGTTTGGAGTCTATTTATCCATTCCCCACATCCTCAGTGCTGGCCTTTCTACATGAATACAGAAAAAGCAAGAGGATTCTGGATGCTGCTGCCCAGCATCACTTAGCACAGGGCACCGAGGTGGGCACAACCAGGGGGTTGAGACATGGAGCATCTCTCCGAGACAAGCAGCTCCCCCTCTGAAGCAGCAATCACAGCTCAGCTCATCACCATGCTCTGCTTCAGGAGCAATTTTCCTCCTCGCAGTTGTTAGCCCACCCTGCTCTTTGCAATGCTTTTCCCTCCTCTTTATCCTCCACTGCATTTCCTCATCCCACCTTTTTTTCCCTATTTTCCCTTTTATTCCCTTTTCCCCTTTTTTCCTTTCCCCACTCCTTCCACTCACCATCAGGATACTGCTCCTGTTCTCCTGCAGAACCTGCTCCCGCACCACCACAAGCACTTCAGAACTCGGGCAGGGCTTCCCTTCAGGAAAACCTAAGGGAGCAGATAAAAGGAGGGAATTAACATCAGGGGAAGCCTGCAGGCAGAATCTCCAGAGCCGCATAACCAGACCCTCAAGTACAAGGAGTTAAACTCCTGATAAGCTACAGAATAAACAAAGCAGCAACTCAGATTCCTTGATCTTCCTTCTCAGAAGAGCCCAAATCCATTCCCTGGGTTACGGGTGAGTGTCTCACAGACCTGGGATGAAGCACAACATGGGCACATCTGGGGGGCCCTACAGGGGTTTTTTGGATGTTTTCCTCCAAGAGAAAAGCAATTAATGACTCAGTGACCTCCTGATCCACACACGCCTCTGAAGCAGTGATCTCCCATCAGCCAGAGGATAATGAGAACAAACACTTGCCTCACGGGCTTCATTGAGACAGGCGAGAGCAGAGGAAGAGTCTGTGCAAATAATGATTAAGATCATCAAAGCTACCACAGTGTGGGGCTGAGGGGTGAGCTGCACAGAGAGAACTTCCTGTAGTCCAGAAGCTGCAGATGGATGAGCTTGGCTGGAGGGCTGCAGGATGCTTAAGGTGCCTGGGCAGGGAGATACAGGATGACCAGGCTGCTTGAGCAGAGGGATGCAGGATGCTCAGGGTGCATGGGCAGAGGGATGCAGGGTCCTCAGGGTGCCTGGGCAGAAGGATGCAAGATGCTCAAGGTGCTTGGGCAGAGAAATGCAGGATGCTCAGGATACCTGGCAGGGGGATGCAGGATGACCAGGCTGCCTGAGCAGAGGGATGCAGGATGCTCGGGGTGCCTGAGCAGGGGGATGCAGGATGCTCAGGGTACCTGAGCAGGGAGATGCAGGATGCTCGGGTTACCTGGGAAGGGGGATGCAGGATGCTCGTTTTACCTGGGAAGAGGGATGAAGGACGTTCAAGGTGCTTGGGCAGAGAGATGCAGGAATGCCTGCACAGATGCAGGGCAGGTAAGGGAGACCGAGGATGGAATATTAACACAGACTCAACTCCCACAGCCTCCAGACATTGTCGAAGGACTTGAACACTCATTAGAAGGAGAAGTAGAAGCAGGGGACCAGCAAGTGAATAACTTGCTGGTCTTCTGAAAGATGAGAAAAGCAAACCCCAGGACAAAGACAATGCTGTATGGTAAGGGCAAACAGGAGCAAGCCATTGGGATGGGAGCTAAAGGCCAACAATGGCCAGAGAAAATCAGGCAGTTAAAACTGAAGGAGAGAGAACATATTCCACCCAAGCTGCATCAGCAGGACACAAGAAGGGCTGGCCCATGGCAGGACAGCTCAGGAGGTCTCAAGAGCTGCAGCTTCACCTCCTTCTTCATACAACTCATAAAGGAGATAAATTCAGAAGACTGGGAGCAAAGGGCTAAGGCCTCACCATGAAGGTTTCTCTGGAGAGCTGAGATGTGTAACCCCTGCTCAGTGGCCCTGGCCCACATCCTCAGTGTATTTAGAAGGTTCAGGTGACAGTCACTGTGCCAGTATTTGCCCTCCTTTCCTGGCATCCTCCCTAGATGATGCTGCTGGATCCAGGAGGGGTGTTCTGCCAGATCTATGGAGGTGCGCAGGAAGCTTGGGACTCACCTGAGTTGTTGTGCAGAGGTGGGATCCATAAATGCAACCGAGGTCGTCAGCATGATGAAGCTATTCCCTACAGCCATGTCCATCATACAGCTGCGCCCCTCGGGGACATGGAAAATGGGAAGCAAGGGCAGGGAAAGATCCTATGGCCTGGCTTGTCTGTAGCCACAAAGGCCAAAGCCCCAGTAGCAGAGGATTCAACCCCTTTACTACAGGGATCAGCACTGCCTGGTAAGCTGGATGAGGGTTATCCCGAATGGATGCTCATGGAGAGGTGTGCCTGGTTTGGGGTAGAGGGGAGCTGGAGGCTGTAGCTGGCTGTAGGACATCAATCCAGAAGCAGTTATGGACTTTCACCACCTGGGCTCTTTGATCCAAGGAAGAGGCATCCAGAAATGTACTGGTTTCTGGAGCAAGCCTGGAAGAGCCAATGGTCCTCATGTTCCCTCTTGACCAGGAGATGGGAGAGCAGGAGCAACTCACAAAAGCCTGCTGTTACTCTGCCAAGAGAGAGGACATCCAGACATGCTCGCTATAGCAGAGGTGTGATCAGCAATGATGGATGCCAATGGGAAAGGTTCTCCTACTGGGACCACACAGGACCTGCTGCCTGCTCTCCAGCCTCTGCTTTGCACAGGTAGCTCAGCAGAAGGGTCTTCTCCAGCTGCTTCTTGTCTACCATGCTTGGGCCTCATATCATCTGCAGTCTATGCAGGTCCAAGCCTGGAGGTAGAGAATTCCATCTGTATTGGACACTTGGTGATTGCTCACACTGTTGCATCCTGCAAACATAAAGGCCTTTGGGGTAAAACTGAATAGGCAGAACAAGCTCAAGACAAGGCAAATCTGATTTCCTTACCTGCAGGACTCAAGGAGACTCCAAGGCAACTCTCCTACCCTGATTTTGGCACAATTTCCTGCTGGCACAAGAGTCCCACCATCCCTGCTGCCATAAGTCTTGCCTACATTCTTGCCTATGTCTACAAGATGTTTCAGCATCCTTCATTTCTAAAGCAGTGATTTTGTAACAGCAAGGCACTTGAGGGAAAAAATACCCACCCAAACCTTACCTCCTTGCTTCATCTGGGTTGATTTATGCAGGTTACGTTGATTTGTAACATCAATTTTGCAAGATCATTTAATATTCCTTTTGTTGTACAACTTGGAGAAGCCTAAATGGGAACCTGAATATAATAACACTCTTCACTGAAGAAAGCTCCTTTCATCCACAGCAAAAAGGGCCCAGAGGTTCTTTCCCAGCTCCCAGTTTCTCTCTAATGACATCTCTATCTCCTGGCTTTCTATATATAATCCCCTCTCTCTGGGTCACTTGCCCCATCGCTGTAAAGCTGATGGCTCCAGGCGATGCTGTAGCAGATGCTAGATCAAGCAGTCAAACACTGCAGCTCACAGGGAGAACAGAGGGAGAAAAATGCCATCAAGTGGAGCTGCTGGGGGGGGTTTAAGGTGTTCAAAAACATGAGGACATGAGCTGGGGCTGGGCCAGCCAGGCGGTAGCACAAGTGGCTGCGTTCCTTCACCCTGTCACTGCTATGAGGCAAGGACACCCATTGCAGCATCTCAGCCAGGTAAAACTCCAGCACTGATAACCCTGCTCCTGCTGCAGCTGATGGAGGAGGGAGGATTTCATCATCATTTCTCCATCCCAGTGCATAATTTTGGAAGCAGCTGGAGGTGATGCAGGACCTCCACATGGTGGCATTGACCCCATCCCTCCTGCAAGGACTGCATTAGGGACCTGATGAGGCTTGCAGTTAGCCCCATGCACAGCTACAGGGTTAGTTACCCTGCAGACAGCTGGACACTGAAACCAGGTCACTGTAACCCTGCTGGGGACCCCATGTTGCCATCAGGGAGCTGCAGATGTAGGAGAAGCCCCTGTGCTGTGTACAGGCTCCAAACAGACATAGCTCCAAGTGCTGTGGGCCACAAGAACCTCACATCAGGAGCTATCCCATAAGATATTTCCACACCTCTGACTGCACAGGGGATGCAAGGCTCTGGGGATGACAATCTGGCACCTCAGGTACCTCATTTGTACCCCCACTGGGGCCATCATCTGCTCCTGTGGCCCAACAGACCCTCGTGAAAGTGGCAACATCCCAACCTATCCTACTTGGATAAGCAGTTTTCTGCTAAACCAGCCCCTATTTACAAGATCATTTAAACCCAAACAACTCAGTAGAAATGCTTCCAGCCTGGATTTGCCCATTCCCAGATGCCCTGGAGATGCCTGCTGTCAGTAGGAGGAAAGAAGGGCTCATGGGATGCTGCAGGGACACAGACAGCGCCTGCACCCCCTTTCACAGGGAATGATGAGTAGCACTTCTGCAAGATCAACCCCATGCCCTCTCCCCTCTTGGATGACACAACCGCATCTTCAAGGAGACAGGAGCATCCTCTTCCCAGCCTCCCCTTACCCTGGGTCCCATACACCAGCTAAAGCCTAAGAGGTCACCCTGCCAAAAAGCACTGCCCAAAGCCAACCACAAGCCAGCCCTGACCTCCCAGATGCTTTCCAGACACTGCCTTTAAGCCCAGACAGGAAAAGTTCTTGCTACCAGCCCAGCAAGGGGGAAGCAGACAGTTTTCACAGCTCTCTGCAAGCATGACAAGGTGTCTGGGTTTGTCTCCGAGCTCTCCCGCCTGCTTCCAGGAGGATGAAAAGCTGTTTTAGAGGCTGAAAAAAGGAGGGAATAATAAAACAACACAAGTGTTTCAGTGTAAGAATCAATTCTCCCTCGCTGGGCAGAGCTGACTAATCCTGCACTATAAGAAAAGGAGAAAAAGAAGCCAGCAAGTGAGAAATGCCAGCTGAGGATAAGTGCAGAGCATCGCTAGGCAAAGGGATGCTGCTTCCTCAAGGACTTATTCATTCTCCTAGGAAAACAGGGAGGAAAAAGTCAACTTCCTGGGGTAGTTCCAAGGCCAGTTTGGAGCAAGCTGCTCTAGTGGAAGGTGTCTCTGCCAATGGCAAGGGGATGGAACTGGATGAGCTCTAAGGTCCCTTCAGCCCAAATCGGGCAGGGATTCTGTGTGGTTTCCCCCTCAGATGGCACCCAGCTGGACCTGGTGAGGCTGGGGACCCCCTGAAGGCATCCTCTCCACCTCTGAGCCTGCTCACCCTGTTGATGAGCATCCCCTCAGCTCTCTACAAGCAAAAGGAGAGTGGGTCTGGCCAGGCCAGGGTAGCAAAACCTCCCTGGGGTTCCCACCATCCTGAAGCTCATGAACCACATCAGCAAGCTGTTTGGCTTCTATTGACCACATATCCTGATTCCCTCAGGGGAAAACACAGCTTCAAATCCACCTGGCTCTGTTTAATTCCAGTCCAAGCCTGCTTTTAGTGGAGGATAGCAGGCAAGTGCAGTGTGGGTTAGCATCACTCATTAGAAATGACAAGAGAGGAGGAATTAAGTGGGTGAAAACCAGGAGAGGAAACGGGATTGGAATCTGAAATGTCTTTGTCCATCAGAAGAAGCACTTCATAATGTGACTCCTGGGGTCCAAAGGCAGGTGCTGGAGGAAGGGCTGTGCAAGCAGCAGGGCTGCTGCCCAGCTCCTGTCGTGTTCCCAGCTCCTCTTTAAAAGAAAGGGGAGCAGGGAGATCCACTTCTTTAAACCCAGCACCAAACAGAAGGGACACAAGGGTGAATTTGTGCTGGTTTCAAACATCCTGTGTATGTACAGCCGGGCTTTTGTCTCCCAGGGAAATCCACTGGGCTGGGAACAGCATTTGAGGGAGTATTATGGAGAGGTATGGTGCAGTCTTGCCCAGTTTCACTCCTCTCCAAGTGGAGTAAAAGGCAGGGACGAGGAGCACTGCCCAGACAGAGGGAACCCCATGTACCAGCAAGAAGGGTCTGAGTTGAGAGATGATGTGGGATGAGGCACTCGCCATCTCCCAGCTCTGCAGTGATGCTGATGCATCACCCACTCGCAAGAGCAGAAGAAGGGAGGGGATCACACGCCTGCAGGGCAGAGATGTGCCAACGGATGCTGTGAGGCAGCAGGGACAGGAGTTCACTAAGATATGAGGTCCCACAGTGTTCCCAGCCCACATCTCCTCCTCAACCCAAATCCCAGCCCTTTGGCAAGGAGCTAAAGGTGCCCAAGTCGTTTAGAATCTCTTTGGGTTTGCTGATGACCCATTTACAATGGCTTGGGTAGATCTCAGTCTACATCCCATGTATAATGTGATTACAAGGCTGTGTAATTGCTGCATAATTGTCCTTCTTCCTGAGGCTGGTGCACCCTGGGGTTCCAGGCTCTCAATCTTAATTAAAAAGAATAAATCTTAATCAATCTCAATCATAATTGCAGAGCTGGGGTGGAGGGGGGGAGCAGGGGGAGGATCCCTCAGCACACAACCAACCTTTGGGGTGTGAGGGGAACATGAATCCACATGCGGAAATCGGCCTCAGGAGGTGCCATACCCCATCATTAGGGGTCTAATTGAGGACTCTTACACAGTGCTTTTAACTCCTCAGTGGCTGATCGTTTGGCAGAGCAAGCCTCAGGAAGATCCACCTGCTGCAGAGCATTTCCAAGCATCCACGCATCCTCTGCATTTTACGCAGAGCAGGGCTATTTGCCATCCTCCAGCTGCTGGGAGGCAGGAGCACATCAGCCTTTTCTTGTCCCTGAATCAAAGGGACTGATGCCACATCTCGTTTTTCTCCATAAAGGTGAGACACAAGAGATTGGGACCCCCAACCCTCCCTTTATCCATCCACCCACAGCCCTTCTGGTTGCAGAAGTGCACTGACTCATAGAGCCAGGGCAATGGGATGCGAACCAGCTCCTGTCTGGAAAGCAAGAAGCCAAGTTAATGATGGGGCAGAGCTAACAAAGCCGTGCCAGGATCCGGCTGCCAAGCTGCTGCAACCCAGGGAGCACAAGGATGAGGAGAAGGGGCTTTCCAAGAGAAGGGTTTTCCAAGACAGGGATGTGGAAAGAACTGGTGCAGGGGTGCTAAAGGCAGGGCTGTGAAGGAGGGGAAGCCACCCAAGGACTGTGCAGATGCCTGCTGAACATGAGCTGCCTCATGTAGAGAGCTTGCTACTGGGCATGAAGTCTGTGCCTTGGCCTCATAGGTGCTGAAGTGGCGGATCAGACACAC
>JBCJKH010060643.1:15948-31516 GCA_039877255.1 Loriculus beryllinus | reverse complement strand
ATAAGACTAACTTAAGAAGAAAAGTGATGATAAAGCTTGCTTACATTTTATTTTCTGCTCATATTTTAGAGGATGACAGTTCAATGAAGACATTACTTAAAGGTAAGTGTTGTTTTCTACACCATTATTTTTGCTGTTTGAATTTAATCTGCAAATCAGTATTGTGACAAATATGTAACCGCATGACCTCAATGTATACATATACTATCAACTTTGAGAGAAAATGAAGATAAATTGGTGGCAATAGTCTACAGAAAGGACTAGGCCTTTATAAGTAATTGAGAAAAACATGCTGCTCATATATTATTTCTGGTTTTCTTCGTATTTCTACTATTCTGCCTTGAAATCAGCCAGGAATCCCCCTGAGAAGAGATTCAAGTGTTGTTTTGTTTATGTCAATATCACTGTCATTTAATACATGGGGACAGGTCCCCTAGCAAACATCAGCAAGTTGAAAAATGTGTTGTGAAGTGTCAGTGGAAACATTTTCAGGTCAAAATCCATCAGGATATTCTTGAAGCAGCCAGAAATAATGCAGGTTTAAAGTCCATATCCGTTAGTGCAGCTAAACATAGTATACGCATTCAGTTGAACAAATCTGCTTGAATTAATACAAAGATTTTAATAAAAATTACCTGTTTCTTATACCTACAAACACAGCCTCATCACTGTAATATGCTTGCATCTCCAAAGTGTTTAAAATTCGAGATACCATCCCTGGGTTTCTCCCTAACCAGAAAGGAGAAACAGACTAACAAAAGTATTTTTTGCAAACATTTAACTGTAAATGTGTATTCTGCGCAAGTGTTTCTGGGAACTGGATGGGAGAAACTAACTTAAAACACCCCCAAACATTTACATTTTTCCCTGAAAACACTGACTTGCCTTCTGTAACATGAGTCCTGATCTCTCAATCTAATTCTAGTTTCAGTGAAAATTAAATCATTTATATTCAATCAAACAGTTTAGCCAACAGCATTATTGTGCTGTGGCAGCATAACTTTGACAAGATGAGACTGATTAACTCAGGTAAGTCAAGGCTTTCCCACAGAGAAATTTGATTTTCATGTGTGATTTGCAATAGGATTCTGCATTCTGCTAAGTGCAGAGTTCAGAGGTGCAACCATAATATCTATCTTACATTATGTTCAGAAAATAAATGATATTTTACTACTGATCTAAGATTTTTCTCCAGTGCAACTTCATTCTCCATTATGCTATAATAAGCAGGCACAGATGCACAAGCTGCTGAGAGCCTGTACATGTCAAGAACAGTTAGACACAATATTTTGATAATGAGGAGAAAGGAGCGGCTTATTCTTAATCAGTTTGTGAAATATCACACTGTCAAAACATCGAGGAGAACCCAAAGGGTATGTGCGGATATCTTAGGTTCAGATCAGAGACTCTGAATGATGAAGGTATAAAGGAGAACATTTTTATTAAGTGTTCTGACAATTAGCCATGCATCAGCCTAGCTTGAATTGCTCTTTAGCCATCTTTTCTTCACCCACGGCCTCATTCCAGTGAGGAACTATGATAGGTGAAGAAATTGTGCTTTTATGCCTTATGTAGAAAAGATGATCAGCAGTACTGATCTCAGGATTCTTCACAGTTTAATTTGTGCTGTTGTACTGGTTATATCATCGACCTTGCATGTGAAAAGACTGACCTTCATAGGAAGGTTATAATCACAAGAGGTTTGGAAAACTGTCTTGTACTCAGTTCTTTGTCAATCCATCATGGCACAGTTCTAGGGTTAGAGCTGATAAAATTTCAAAGATGCAGAGTGTTGGAAGGAAGAATAATTGCCTTAAATTCTCCCAGCAGCTGTAGCAGTGAAGATTTCACATGGTAGAGCAGATAGTAGTGATAAGCAGTCCCATTCAAAGTGGAAATGAAGACTTTTCGTACAATGTATATTTACTGAATAAGAGGCAAGCAGCAGTGTTGGTGTTAGGGAGCCAATGTTTAACGTATTCATGTGGTCATGTTCTATATGAGCATCACTCTGCAAGTGGGCTTCAGAGAAAATCATAAAAAGTTGTTTGGCATAATTCAGAGTTTATTTATTTTTAGGATAAGATTAATGTGCTTAGGTCAAGGCTAAAGCAAAAGTTATAAACCAGAACCCTTTATAAGACATTCTGAAGGTCAGAAATCTCGTTCTCTTTGGTTGAGGCTAACAACTTGTTCAACCACATAGCCAAAGAAGAGAGTTTGAAAGTTATCATTGCAACACAGGTTACTTGGGGGCTCGTGGTCCTTTTTCAGCCAGGCTGGCATTATGCTACCTTCAATGAAGAGTAAATCCCAGATCTCTGTGAACACTGCTGCTGGCTATGGATTCTGACAAAATGCAGTATGCCCATAACAGATTTTCTCAGCAACCTTTGTACATCTGTAGTTTACAGAGAGGCTCTGGCAAATCAAGCATAGAAATGGATTTATTTGTATTCTCGTGATTCCACCTTTTGATGGAAGATAAAAAGGCAAAGTGTATTGGTAGAGAAGGCAGACAGCTTGTCTCAGCTCTCAAATAATGAAGTTGTTTCGAGGGAGGAAAGGACTTTGCATCACTCTCTAAAAGTTTCATACACTGTAGAGAAATTTTCCTACTTCATTCTCTATTTTCTCTACTTCATCTCCTTTTCTGCTTCAAAATAGGAAAATTTAAGACATTTTTCTCAAAGCAAGGAGGCAAGACACAGTTTATTCCAATGTTGTCCACACTGCAGTCATTTGAAAGAAGATGGGTTCCTGTAGTGTGATTCCTGTAGGGTTCTCCGTGGTATTGTGGGCTTTTGTGAGTGGTGAATAAAATATGGCTCAACATCCGTGAACATAATTCAGTTAATAGATATTGATAGGTTGGCTCTTGTGTTGTGCAAGGTTGCTAGTGTTAAGATACATAGAAAATTAATAAGAAAATAGAAAATATTCAGTATATTCTCACATGACAATTTGGTTTTAAATTATTCTCTACCTTACAAGTATCTGTTAACTCAGGAAGAATAATCAGAGAATTCCCAACCTGTAAATGGCTTGGTCCTGCTTCTAAAAAGCAATGACAGTATATATTGGTGGGTGGGTGCTTAATTTCCTAAGAAAATAAAATATCAGACTGACTGTTGTGCCTCAAGGCAACAGAAATTCCTACAATCCCCAGGAAGCAAGCAACCTGCTCGTACATCTAACATAGTGTAAATGTCATTCTTAGTCTTAAAACAAAAACACACTAGAGTAAAAAATACTGGACTAATGTGTTATAAAAGTGATGGTGACAATCCTCTAAAAAGACATAAATTGTTCATATTAAAAAAACCCCATCCAAACAAATGAAAATAAAAACAAACAAACAAAGCCAAAACAAAACTCAACCAACCAACCAAAAGAAACCCCCCAAAACCCTAAAAAAATAAAACAAAACAAAAAGCAAATGAAAACCAACCAACCAACCAAAAAAACCACCAGAAAAAAAGGCTTCATTTTCAGTTTCCTGAATTATTTTATGAAATGTTGACTTTTTGTTTTACTTTGCCCAGTTTGTTATGTGCAGAAGTGATTGCAGGTTTTATTTTCACAGTTTTACTGAAAGCATCTTTCAGGTTCCGAACCAGTGGAAAAACATCCTTTTAAGTGGCTTTCTGGAAGGAAATTGATATGACTGATCCCATTCAATTTATGAGTCAGCAAATGACTCTTAGTTAAATTATTTTAGAAAAGAGAGAATTCTGAGATATTTTATTTTGCAGTGTTTTGTTTCCCCCTACCATTCATTATAGTAGCTGTCAGACTGATTTCTCAAAGAAAATGGTTATACCTTTACAAATAAGCTAACAGTACAATAACACACTAACACATTAGTCACTCTGAAAGGAATCTAAGCAAGTAGATCAGTATTACCAGGGAAAAGGTATCTTTTGTAATGTGGCCATAAATATGAAACACAACCTATTTAAGCCCTGCTATCTGATTTACAGAACTTCAGAATATCCTGAAAAGAGATACAGATATCACTGAACACAATAACTATTTGGCATCAGTCTCTTTTTTACCATCTTACCAAGTAGCTGTCTCAGTGAGTATAATATTAGACAAAAGATTTTTTTGTTATTCTGGCATGAGCAGGTTAAATGGATTTGCTGAACTGAGAGAAAATGCAGTCAGTCTGGGTTAGCTCAGTTAACAAATTGTAGAAGCATTAAAAGTAAATGTAGGAGAACAGAGTCACAGATGCTAAGAGGCTTTAAATCTGTTAACCACTGATTTATTTCCTGGAAAATTCCCAACTGGTGTCTTAGGCTGTCTTCTGAAATAACAATTAAAAACATAATAATGGATATTAATTAAAATAAATCACCTTGCTTGAAATACCTTCTCTAAACCTGCTGCCTCCTTGAGCAGGAAACAGGCAGTTATGCATCCGTGCTTTCTCTTAACTTGGGGCTTGCTCTCTCCTGAAGCAAAAGGATATTACAGAGAGAGAGGGAAAAAAGCTCACCTGGGAAACACAGTAATTATCTTAATTTCCTCTCTGCTGTGTTCCTGGGACAGCCTTCAAAACGGGCCATGGTTGGAGACGATAAGAGGTTCAGGGCTATGTTGGGAGTCTTTGTAAAAATTTGAAGCTGCTCATAAACACTCAGAGTGCTCAGGAACAGCAGAAGCTCAAACGATGCTTGGCTTCACCAAGTGTGACACCCTGAAGGGTACCACATGCCAACCTGGCACAAGGAGATAAAATTCGAAGCTGGCACATGTATCAAACAACAAAAGTTCTTCATTAGGCAAAATGTGGATCTTCCACTACTACATCTGATTCATTCCTGGAAATGACCTTAAAAAAAAGAGTTCAGATGGAAGGATCCTTTCAGCTAGTGCGCTACTCAGAGAACTGACTGTGAGATGTATATTTGTCTGCTATTTTGTACCTGAGCCCAGAAGAGTCAGGGAACAATCAGATGTAATTCGGAAACAGCTTTTATAACAAGGGGTAAAACAGAATTAGGTAAAGGAAACAATGTGAAAATCAAGGGAAAATTACAAATCAAGAAAACCAGAGCAGGTTTTCCACCAGTCTCCATCTCCAGGCAGGTGGGCAAAAACAAAAGATATGAAAAAAACATGATACTGTGAGAAAAAGAATTACATCAAATTTATTTCTGAATTAAAGTGTTCTAAAATAAAAAGGATCTCTGAAACACTCAAGCTGTGAGCTGATTTCAGTGCAAACACCTCTTTGGAATGCCCTAAAGCTTTGAATGATCTAATCTAACAAATGAGCAGAGAGAGTATGACAAATAAGGTTAGGAAAATCTGAGTTTAAGTCCCATTTTTAACAAGCTGTTAAACTTGTTAGCCATCAGTTTAGCCATCAGTTGTTACAAATTGACCACATACAAATCTTTCAAAATGGTAGTTTTCCTTTTCATGTTATGTAAGAGCACTTTAAGAAATGCAAACTACTAAATTAATTACTGTAATTAGAGCAATTATTTTGTTTATAAAGAATGCAAAAAACTAAGCAAAGAGTCTTTTTCCTGATTCCTTGTTAATTTCTGCTTTCATACCTACTTCAACATTTGTCTTCCGTTTATCAAGTCTAGTTTAAGTTATAATTATCTTCAAGAGAACAAATTACTGTCTTTTTTTGTTATTATTTAGTAAATAGGATGTAAGTTCATAGTAATATCTAAATTCTTTGTTGAAATAATAACAAATACATCCGTTGCTCCCTGCCATTGATATTAAAAATGTTTAATTGTTACACTGATCCTAAAGATGTTTTCATTTTGTTTAGCAGAACTGTGGAGAGTGCAGGTTAAAACGGACGGAGATTCCCCAAAGCCCCAGGAGTGTAAAAGGACCCTTGTGATTTATGGCTCAAAGGGAAAAAGTGATGAGCTTTTGCTTTCTCCACAAACCCCAGGATACGTGTGCTTTCTACCCAGAGCAACAGATGAATTCATTGTAAGTCACAAGTATACAGTATTGCACAGAACTTATAATGGCTTTCCTCCCTAGCCTATACATTTTATAGTTTTAGAAATATATATATATGTGTATGTAAACAGAATGCTAGTTTGATGGGTACTAATGATGTATTAATTTACAAAGATGGAATGATATAACTTGATTTTGGGTCATCTTCTGCTGGTAGTCCAGTCCTATTACAGCCAGCTGAAGTATTCTCTTTGAAATTTTCAAACTGCATTTAGAGGTTCATATCATGGAGAAAAATGCTCCATTTATTATCTTTACCAGCTCATAATTTTTTCTAATTCTCTAAAGAGTCCTGCATTGCAATTTGTACAAAAGGCAACACACAGTTATTTGTGAATGCAGAAGATGAAGGACTGGACAGTATTCTCGAGGAGCAGAACTAGGCTTTTCTTTCCTTTATTTCAGTCTTTGTAAAGCAGTATACACTCTGCCAAAATAGGTCTGTCTCTTATGCCACCAGGCAGGGGATTTTTCTGGATAATTGTATATCAGAGAAGAATGTGTTCATGCATATCAAAGTGTGATGAACCCTGAAGCGATAGCATATATATCTGACTGGTATTAAAATCAACCCTAACACAGTCGTGACTACCTGTCCACCTGTCATGCAACCCACTGCTTTGAGAGGATTCATCTGAGGCATGTTTTTAATGTTCAAAGTCTGTCCTGGCTTTCTAGGCTAAGTCACTACAAATTCTGTTGATTGGCATGAAGTACAGCTTCCAGCCGGTCATGAGAGAAATAGCTGACAATTCAAGGCAGTTCTATAAAGCTCAGAAATACGTTTCAATGGCTGCAGTAAACATTCTGGAAACAATGTCAAGGCTACGTTTTGAAAATGCTATCAAGTCTTCATTGTAATGACGGGATCCACAGTAACGACCTGCGTTTTTAATTTAAATAACAAACTAAAGCAATTTAAGAACTTTACAGGGAGTAAATGAAAAGAAAAATGGCACATGTTAAAGACAAGAAAGCAGCTGCTTATTGGAAAACAGACAGAAAGCACACTGAACAACAAAAGGAGCCATTGACATTAACTGAAGAGGTCAATAGAGGCAGAATCTGTCTATGGAGAAACCACACCAGCTGGCTGAATTTTGGCAAGTATCAATGCATAAAGCAGACCTCTGCTACAGCCAACTTGCTGGTAATTTCCCAAATGGCATGTGTTCCCTGTCAAGACTGCCTAATCTCAATGACTGTGTACAATGCTAGGAGAAATTAGTATTGCTATGTGTCAGTCGTTGCTGTCCCTTGCAGTCTACTATCCTAGGTATCATAGTACCACAACGATCGTACTGGGCTTCCTCCCTAGCAGTTTTCTGAGTGCTTGTCCATACTTTGGATTAGCTTTGTGTTAGTGCCTATATTTTCCCCTTAGCTATTTGTGTTCTTGTTCTATATGAATAAGCTATTTGAGCGTTGTTTACTGCGCATGAAATTTTGTCTCTGCTGCATTGCTTACAGTGGTTTACAATTCCTGTAGCATTCTGAGGAAATTAAAATAGTGGGCCTGATATAAAGGAGCATTTTGGGATTTACAGATATCTCCATAAATACCTTCATGTCTTCTCTTGCTGGTTCAGCTAATAAACTCAGTTTCATTTTACTCTCATTTTCTTTGTTCTTACTGAGGCTGTTCAGAAGAATACAGAAGCTTTGCTCATGTTCTCCCACTGTAGCAGCAGGTTGCAGGAGGCATGATATCACCAGGAGGACAAGCTATGAATTCAGTTTTCCAACAATCAGAAGCAAATGAACTTTTAAACCCCCTCAAGATCCTGGACCTAGACAAATATCCTTAGTAGTATAGAACAGTAAAAAGTACCACAGGTTTTGTGTTATATGCAGTTTATATTATCCTGAGATGTAAGTTTAATTTTGATCTCAGAGGTATATTTAGTGCACACTGAGGACAAGAAGGCATGTAATTCAAATGCTCTCACACAGATATATGCACAGATGTGTATCATATTTAGAATAATTATGTGATCCAAAAGATTTCTAAGCAGTTCCTACGAAAGAACAGGTGTAGTAGAATTGCATGTAGCAAGCATAAAGAATACATTAAAATAGCAGCATGCTGTCTCGTACAGTTATTGAGTTTCAGTGGTCTCAGGCATCTTTAATACAGTGGGTGAGCTGCTTAAATAAGAATAAATTTAATTATAACTATTTCTAGTAAATACATTGAGAAATAGTTGAATGTGTCAAAGCTATTGATTCTGCTATTAGTTCTAACACTAAAGATAGCATGGCAAGGAACCATGCCATCTCCAATGAAAAATAACTGGGAAAATGAAAGTAAACAGATAGTGCAGGAGAAGAATGTTTTTCCTTGATATTCTGGTTGTGATAGAAATCAATTGCTGGTCTCACATGGAATAAGCAAATTTGTAAAGTATATATACCTTTCTCACAGTCATCAGTGTTTCTGATTACTTACAGAGTAATCTTCTCAGAGCATGTCTTTGGAGAGTCCTAGTGTATCATACCCATTCTATTATTCAGAGAATCATAAAATGCAAAGATACATCAACTGGCAGATCATGGGATTGGGATCCCTAAAACTACTCTCCGATGCACTAGTACAGTTGATATGAAATGAGCAACAGAGCTCTTCAAGTAGGTCTGTTCATAAACACTCAACAAATACAGAATTCATTTTGTGTTAAGGGCTATGAAGCTGACAGAAAATCACATAATGCAATACTCCATGTGTTTTCCACAGTATGAGATTAAGCTCCAAACAACAAGCAGCAGGATTTCTGGACTTCCTGATAGAAAGCTGTTCAGCTGGATTTTAGGAGGCTTTAACCACATCCTTTTAACTAGAATAATTTATGCACCTTTTTCTTAATTATCATTATTCTTCTAGCAGGAAAGTAATAAGGAATTTAATTTAAATGTGCATCTAAACAGTAAATTTTACTGTTTATTTACAGCTTTAACTGCATCAGACATGTCTTTGCAGAAGCCCTGTGTGAGTCAAAAAAGAAAAGATTTAAAATATTATGAAATTCTCTAATCATCTTCATCGGTTACCTGTCTCTGAGAGCTTCAAAACCCCAGTGGCTTTGCCAGAGCATCCTCTTAATTATAAGAGATATGCTTCTTCAATCATATAATGGAAAAAATATTGTTATGTTTAGTGTAAGACAAATTACATCCAATTCAGCTGAGTTTTCAAGTACTGAATATTGCATAAAACTATTCAGAAGAAATAAAAGTGGAAAAATTAATTAGGAAATTATGATATTGAATAAAAACCAAGGTAAAGTGTCCTCTTGTAGACATGCTGCAAACTTAAAACTAAGATATTCACTGGATATATACTATGTGATGAATTATTTGTCTGTCTTTGATGTAACATGAAGATCATGTTAAATCAGCTAATAGGTATTGATGGAGGGAATAGCCAATTATGCGATCCAAGTTAGGATATCATATTCCAAAGGAAAACTGATTGTATTAAATTGTTCAGAAAAGGCTTACAAGAATGATATAATGGCGAAGCTGCGTGGAGCTGAACAGAAAGGCTAACAATGGCCAGAACTAAGAGTAAGGGGGGAAGGAGGTGGCAGAGGAGGACAACACAACACCAGTGAAAAGGGCTTAATATCTAAGACACTTAGTTGAAAATGGTGTTTAATTCCACGGATCATGGACAGCATGATTACTAGTGCTTGTTGGTTCAAAGGCAGTCATGGAATTAATTGAAATTGTGATTCTAGAAACAAAATAAGAAATAGTGGGGTTTAAATAGTTGGTCCTGCATTCAGAAATTTTTTTCCTATATAGACCATCTGTGCATTTCCTTCAAGGATTGTAACATGTATTTATGCCCAGAGAATTGCAAATTTGGGTAGCAGAATGCAAAGCAAAATGTGAGGTACAGCTTGCCCTGTCATATAAAAATAAACAAGTTCTGTAATGTTGCAACTCCAGACCAGAACTTCATGGAAGAAGTTGTGCATGGCATTTAAAGTAACTGTGTGATACAACCATGAGGTCCATCTAGAGGAAAGAAAATCTGCAGGCGGTAACATTGCAAGTTAGTAGTCTGGTTCTGAAAGAGAATCAGCAAAGATTTTGTTGCCTACAAAGGAACCGTAGTTTAGATGGGTGAAGAACCTGTGCACTCTTCTCTCAATGAACCTAAATAATTCCTGTTAAATTTAATGAAATGAATGCATATTTTAGGAGGAATTTTGCCCATGTATTTCCCTTTGATGGCGCAACACTGGGGACTGTGTCAGGAATCTTTGTGGATGAAGTAGATCCAAGAGGCATATCTCTTCTCAAATGTCCATTATAGTCTGGGACAGCACTAAATTCTGTATACATGATGGCATACAGACAGGAAAGGCAAGCTAGGCTTAGAGAGATGACAAGTCTGGTGCTGTCTTTCTCAGCGTAAAGCTATAGCTGTGTGGCTGTTGTGGGTACTGTAGAGTTATAGTTCAGGAGTGGAGAGATTCCCTGCAGCCTTGGAGCTGTTGTAGAGACAGGGGTAGGAGTTCTTCCCTCGTCCATAAAGAACAATGCATTGAATCTTGAAATTTTGTAGGAGTGGCATAGCAACCACTTATGACACTTAAGAAATACAGACTGGAATGGCTCTTTTAAGTTATGAAATGCAATTCCTTCCTACCATTAATCTCAGTTCATATATTCTACATCATAAACAATTCTAGCTCCTGTGAAATGATTTTGACAGATTGCTTTATTTTCTATTAACTGTTCCTCTTCATACTGTAATGTTTTGCTATTTCTTATTTGCATAACAGATATTAATAAGGGTGGCCAACTCTCTTCCAAAATGACAAAAACCATACTTTTTATATGGGTCCTCCCTAATAAGAATAGATAGCTGGTAATTCCCTACACATATGTAGATGCTATGCAAAGGCACATGAACTAGCTTCAAGCAAGCTAGGTAGGCAGTGAAAGGTTGTCAAGTTCAGAGCTCTGCTGAGAAGCAGAATGAATTAATCTATTATAAGGTCTGTATTCTGTTTTAGGAGGCAGTCTGCTGGTAATGCTGCTGGTCCCAGGGCATGACTGTGTGAGACTACCTTAAGTTTCTTACGGTGGTGCAACTGGGGGCACAAAGGATTTATTTCCTGGCAACAGTTACCGAAGCTTATATTGTGACTGGTCTTGGAAAGAAAAAAAACAACCAAGCAATACAGGAGAAGAACAAGACCACTGACAACTCTTTTTGTTTTGATTCTTTTAAAACTGTTACCTTTTTAAATAATAGTTCTGTCTTGTTTTGCTTGAAAGTCACTTCCCACCGTGTCTTTCATGTAGTTGCCCAGTGAAAGGCTGCAGCACTCCACTTCCAGGTGTTCAGAAGACTTACCATGCAGTGGTTAATGTCATGCAGATCATTAGCACTTGGTGCAGTTTGATCATCCCAGTTCCCATGGCCTTAGGTTGAATTGTTTAACTAGATCTCACAGAAAACCACAATCAGCAGCCAGCTATTGAGTTTTCCATATGTAGTATGGGAACAGGGCTGTGCCGTTCTACAGAGTTACTTCTGTGACATACATGATTTACTTTTATGGGGAGATAGCCTTTCTCATTTCCAAAGAATTTGTTATTAAAGTAATGTCATGTTCTAAATCCAACTATTTTGAAAAGGAGAATTTAGTTAAAACTTTCTAGGCTCATAGCAATTATCATTAATTTTAATACCTCACTTGGCTGCTGATATCAGAACCTTTAAGTTAATGCTCTCTTTATCCAGTAGGGTCAAAGTTTTACATGTTACCTTTTGTCTGAAGAACTTAAATGCATAAATAGATGTTACTAATTTTAACCTTTGCTCACCCTAATGGGAGGGTACCATGCTTACGATACTAGCTAGGGAATGGAGGAAAATAAGGGAGACAATCTTACCCATGATCATACAATGAATAACAAAAGGATTGATTCTCTCATCACACTTATGCCAGCCCCCAGTTCAGCTTTCCCATTGATTAATATTAAGAATTCCGCACTTCTCTATAAGTTAATCAGTAAGCTGAAATTTCTCTTCCTCATGATATTCGTTGTAGGTTGAGACTGGAGATCTGGGAGATGTATACAAGATTCGGGTCAGCTGTGATGATGCGCCATGCTTTGAGGGCTGGCATTTGAAGACTTTTCACTTAGAAGGGCTACATACAAAACAAGAACTGAACTTTGACTGTAACTGCTGGCTCTCTCTTAACAGAGAAGATGAGCTAGTGAAAGAATTCCCTGCCATCAGGAAGGACCAGAAAACTTTACCAGGTAAAAAACACTGAGAAAATATAAACAATATAAACTAACCTCTTGAAAAAAAATCAGTACCACGGATAATATAGCACTTTGTCTGGATTTGATTTCTTCAGTGGCTCTATCGCAACTGTCTTCATATATGCACTGCAAAAATGCTGACCACTTAAGAAATCGTAATTTTCCAGTTAAGTTGCATGTTGGTTTTCACTGTTGCTAAATGTTCTGTGTGATTCTAAGTGTGCAAAATGAACAATATGCTTTTTTAAAGATAAAGCACATGTTCAAGGAATGGAAATGATTTGTGGTGGACTTACTATTTGCCCAGGAGGTGAGTGGGGAGGGGGAATGAGCAAACAGCTGTGTGGTTTTTCTGAATTACTGACTGGACTTAAACCACAACACTATTGAACTTAGCTTATAATAGCTTTAGTTACTAACATAAGCATCAGAAATAAGCCTAAAACCTTCAGGTTTTTTTGTTTTTCCTTAAGGACAATTTTTTGACCTGCTGAGAGTATCAGAGTATATTCAAAGATGCATTAGAATGTATAGACTTATAGAATTACTGCATTTATTCAGAAAAGATAGCAGTTACACGAGACAAAAGTGATTAGAGACACAACTGCTTTTCTAAACTGAAATTGCAGAAGTTCTGGTCACCGAATACTTCAAAGCCATCCGCAACCTTAAAAGAAACTACTGCATTATGTTATTTAAATGTTCACTCAGCAGGACTGTACATTAAAAATTACATTTGAAAAATTTTGGTCATTCTTTTTGTATGACTACGAATATATGTGCAATTTAACAATCCTCCTTGGAAGAAAATCTAATCTGACTGTGTAGAACTGCATTTATGCAAGAGCACTGTAAAGGCAAAAAGTTTATAGTTCCTGTCATGCACCTTAATAAGTGCATTTTATAAATTTTTATACTTAGATGTAATGAAGCACAGCATCTGGATGCATCTGTCTTTGCTATTCAAATTTGCATAAACTTTACACAGTGTGTTGTTCTTTGACCTGTGATAGTTATCTACTGCAAAGATAATTCAGTTTCTGACAGTCCCAGAAAACATCAGATGAGCTCTTATTTTCCAGATCTTGCACAGTAAAATAGAATTGGACAGAATTTATCTAGGTTTTAGTAGCTCTAAACTGCATAAGTCTAAATCATCCAAGTCCAATTTCTTTCGAATTTCAATGGAAAGTAATGGAACATCTTCATTGTGCTTAGCATGAAGAGATCAGATTCATAAAAATTAGTCTATTGAAATCATTGTGTAGCAGATGTTTTGGTAGCTGCAGAAATAAAACCAAGCAGAATTCTTACTAAATACTCTGTGTTGCTGTTTTCTTATAAATACACATTGTAGATAATAATTTTGATTTAAATTTTCTTTTCTTTTGTACAGTCTATAAGTATGTTGTCTCTGTGCATATTGGTGACCGCTGGGGAGCAGAAACATTTGCAAACGTTTATATCAGTCTGTATGGCAAAAGAGGGGACACAGGTGTGAGGAAACTTCATACATCTTTATCAAAAGGAAGAAAATTCCAAAAGAATAAGGTAATGGCACAGAAATGCTGTTTCATATGCTCAGGTGTTAGCAATGCACTAATTAGAACTTAATGGCTTTTCAGAATACATCTTGCTACAAATGGGCAAAAATTTGGAAACACAATTTATCTTTCAGGAGTTGACAGTAGATCAATGCTAGTATTATTTCCTGTACAAGAACATCCATGTGTGACAATAAAGGCTCCATGTAGGACATAAAAAGCAGACTGTTTCGGAGAACCTTTGTGTTCATGCTTCTTAGTTCTTCCATTCCAAATACAAGACAGCACAGGTAGCAGAGAATTAAAAATCAGTGATTCAAAGTAAGTTACAGAAATTGCTGTGCAACTTTTGCAGTCAATGATATTTCTGTAACAACAATCCCACACGAAACACTAACTCAATGTCCAGTCAGTAAGTTTAGACAAGAGAAAAGAATTCCAAGAGAATGCACATAAACCCAGGGTTTTTAGATGACCAATAATAAGATTCTTCTCTTGTCTAATAGGCTTTCCTATGAGAGGTTCACTCACTGAACACTGAAGTCTGAAAAAGCTCACCACTAAGATGTACATTATCAAGGAAAAACTTTGATTTCTGTGAAATTATTTCACTAGGTGGAATCCATAACACTGGGCCATACACAGAAAACCTAGATTTTTTACAAAACAAGCAAGAATTTAATAGGGCATATAATTTCTTTCTTTGCATTTCATGTTTTTCCTTATCTTGTTGTCTGTATTCTCACCCACTGATGCTGGTGTTTATTTCTCTTTTGTCTTACTCTGACTTCTCTATTCTACTTCCCTTCCCATTTCTTGTCTTTTGCTTAAATTCTTCTCCACCTTTACTTCCTCCCTTCTGTTGTTTTCTCTTTTTTCTCATTTGTGATTGCTGAAATGATCAATATTGTCTGAAGATCAAATGAAGTTACAGTGTGTGGTTAATAATAAATATGGGATTCAATTTTAGGTATAATCAGTGTGTGCTCTCAGATTTGGAGGAGATGTTATATATTAAATATAAAGCCCCACAAATTTTAAACCTTCAGCTGAACCCAAGACTGTGTTTTCCCTGAAGTTCAAGCATATTCAGTTCCACTTTAATTAAGTTTTCCCCTTTTTTTGCCCTTTTTTTTTTTTTTTTTGTAGGTGGATTCATTTCTGGTGGAAGCTGTTTCTCTGAGTCAGTTGCAAAAAATGGTCATAGGAAATGATGGAGAAGGGTACGGGGCTGGCATGTACCTCAAGTTGGTAACAGTCAAGGAATCACAAGACTCAGACAAAGAATGGGTCTTCCCATTGTGGAACTGGCTTGATACTCATCTGGGATTATGCGAGACTGTTTGTGAGATTGTGACAACTGGTAAGATCTTCTGCAAATATATGTATACACATATATAAATTTGGCTATAGCTCTTTCAGCTCTCTATTGTATTTTTCTTCCATTGAAAATGTGAATTTTCAGTTTGATCTTACTGTTATAGCAAACCCACATCTGGTAAGGTCAAAGTGAATAATATTCTATCCTGTCAATATATTGTCTATGGAATGCTTGCCTTCCAAATTAAATGTAGCACATTGCAGTGAAAGTCGTCTACTCCATGCTTGTGATACCCTGCCTGGAGTACTGCATTCAGCTCTGGACCTCCAATATAAGAAATACCTGTTGGAATGAGTCCAGAGGAGGGCCACAAAGACAATCGGGGGCTGGAGCACCTCTCCTG
>JBCJKH010060641.1:4296-25138 GCA_039877255.1 Loriculus beryllinus | reverse complement strand
TTGGAGCAAGCTGCTCCAGTGGAAGGGGTCCCTGCCCGTGGCAGGGGTTGGAGCTGGAGGAGCTTTAAGCTCCCTTCCAACCCAAACCAGGCTGGGATTCTGTGATATGTAGAAACCCAGGAGGACTGATTTGAAGGTTAGTGTTCAACACAAGTAGCAGGAGAGCAGGGTGCACATGGAAAGCCTGTATTCCCTGCTGTCCTTGGAACACACTGGCCAGCACTGGATACTGTCTTTGCTGGTGACAAGGCAGGTGTAAGTGGTGGAACTGGCGCCCACAACTGCAACTTTAGCCTCCATGTTCCAGAGACGGTCACTGTCCCTCGTGTTCTCAGCCAGCAACATTCAGATCCATGTGATGATGGTATAGGGATGATTCACCTTTTCCCACCCTGAAAGCAGTGCTGCACAGTAGCGCATTTAAAGATGTTTTAAGTCAATAAAACCCTAGTTTTTGTTTTCCCTTTATGAACGAGTAAATCAATTTGTAACTGATGGTGGTTTTCTGTGGTTAATTAATTCCATTTAATGTGGAATTAATTTGATCTTTTGTTCCTAATTGTGCTTCATGGAGAATTAAAATGTCGTGAAGTCTTTGGTAACAGACTGTCAAAGGAAGCCTCCTGGAACAAACCATGGCACAGTGCAGCAGTAAGTCAGTGCTATCTGTGGATTTTAAATGATAAGTGTATTTATATTGAAAACTTACAAGTTCTGGTATGAGAAACGCTTTCATCTTGCTTTGTGACTATTCCAGTTCTTGTCTAAGTGCTTTTTATATTTGTAAGGTGGAGGCTGTTGCAGTTTCTGCCATTCTAAAAGCACTAATGCTTATTAACAAATCTTAAAGAAAGAGAGGAGGAAGTGTAGTAGTGTCCTTGGAAATAGTGTTTGATCCCTCAACAGCTTCAAGGAACTAGCAAAAGCAGCAGCATCACAGGAGAAAAACATAGTTCCTGTACCCTGAGAACACTGGCACAACTGATCTTGTATTCGTTTTATGTGCTGGTTTCCTGTGTACACAATCACTGGCAACAGCTTCTCAGAACTAATGCTGTAAAACCCTGTTGTGACTATGCTATATATCCCTTTCCCATGTACATGAACTTCCTCTTGCCTGCATCTCACATTCTTTCATTAGTATTTCACTTTCTGAAATAATATAGCTGAAAACGACAACTTTAAACACCAAGCAAGACTCCAAACACTTTGTTACATTTTCAACAGTAGTTTATTTACTCACTTATAAACACTATAGCAGATGCAATGCAAGTAGAAAACATGACTAGAACTTGAAAATGATTCCAAAATTGTCAGGGATTTTGACTGAGGGTGAAGAATGCTAAAATTATCACCAAAGACTGCTCAGTGCTGCCCAGCAGCCTGACAAAACCTACCCCTGGACAATGGAAACAAAATGAAAGCCATGCTACTTACAACTTACCATGAGGTTCCTTGCAGGGGGTCACACTTAGGCTTTGGAGGTCCAAGAATACCATTTTTAAGTGTTACTCAGCAGAAGTAGCTGGTAATAGTGCAAGTGCTAAAATGCAAAATTCACAGATGGGACAGAGTTTGCAGATTATTCTGGCTTAGGTGCAGGAAAAAAATAACTAAGACACTCTTTGCAGTGGGATCTGAACAACAAAAGTGTGGGATTAACCGCTCAGCCTGAGTGTTCAGAACCCCTCTTTAACCCCAGAGATGGCCACAGAGACCCAGCTGATTGTTCAATACTGCAAGTAGGAAACTACCACTAGTGCAGGCTGTCCACTATTTAGATGTTCTTCCATTCATACGCAGTAATGAAGGTAAACTTGAAAAGTTCTAGTTTACAGCTGTGTACATCCATATTCAGAATGTTTACAGCTACAGCATAGTAGTTTGATGTATAAACAGTATGGATTGAGCTCCCATGGGTTTCAAGCACAAGTAGATTAAACAATTTCTCAAGCTCTTAGGGCTAGTGGAAATCATCTTCCACCAGTTGCTGTTCAAACATCCTGCTCTTTGTTAAGAAGCTGCCTCTTGATGCTTCTATGCCTGCAATAAACTTAGTTTCTCAGATTAAGACTTCTGTAAAAGTCTGTACACATTTACTAATGCATTCTCTGGCTGGCAAGGCTTTCCTAACTAGACTTAAAGATGAATTTACAGCTGTCCTCTGGGCTGGAAGTGTTGCAGGACCCCTGAGTGGACAACTGGTCTGAGAACAAGTTAAGTTAAAAACGTGCATCCCCCAAGGAGATGCTGTGGCCAGAAAAATAGTTTAACAGTGTTTGTTTCCCCCAACCCCCTGCTGCTGAGGAACTGAATTCCTAAAGAACAAGTCAGGTTCCTCGGTACAGATGCAACATGGAGGGAACTGCTTACCATTCTACGTGCGGGCACCCAAACGTGGGGGAACTGGATTTTAGATCTATAGGTATCACTGACCAGTGCAAAAATGCAGTGGATTAAAGGTGGGTGTCGGGTACCGATAGGTGATGAGCGGTGGCTCCATTTGCCTTGTCAGCTTTTAGAGCATGCTTATCTGAAACAAACTGCATTAACTGCACCAAAGCTTTACAGCACTTCATCGCAAAAGGGTAAAATTAATTAACTGCTATGAATTCTTTGCATTCAGGGCTGCAAAACAAAGACACATATTACTTAAAACAGTTTTATTTAAGAATTTCCTACAGTGACAAATCTTATAAAAAGCATCCAAACACAAAACTGCAGCAAACGGCATTCTTATGGGTATCTTACAGACAGTGAGACTACCACCCTGCAGAGGCACACTGAGCTCACCAGTGATCTCTGCTCCAAGAGCTACTGCAAAAGCACACCACAAGCTCAATGTTCTCAGCACAAACCCCATCGTCTTCAAGTCACGTTACCACACTTACAGATCATTAACAGAAAAAAAACCACACACCATACAGCATTCACAGCAGTTGACATAAGGGAAAAAAAATACAGATATTCATTTCACAGAACACATTCAACTAGTTGATTAACTAGGTATAGAACCCACTTAAGAGTCTTCCACATGTGGATGTCCTTTGAATGCAAGAAACACTCGTACTTTATTTGCTATCATTGCTCTCCGCACACTCTCTCACCAAAGCCACAGGATGGAGAGACATCTCGCAAGGAAAATAAAACCCCCAATGCACCACCAGGTCTCTGCATGCGCTCTCTCCTGTACCTCGCACATACCAGCCCTCTCATGCCTCGGCACCACCACCAATCCCACACAAGGTTTCAAAAGTTCAGACAGCCTTCTGGTTCCATCTCACAGCCTTGCGTTCACAGCGTTGATACGACTCCATGAAATAAAGAGTAGCGGATAAAAATGGAACACCCACCGTCTAAGACGCAGCATGTGCGGTGTGATGAAGTATTCTTGGATGAGAAAGCATGTAGACAGAAGTATTCCTAAGGCAGAATATTTACAGCACTGCTTTCAATGAAGTGCTTCTTCCATACACATTTGAAATGAGATGAACTGCGGAGATTAAATGAAGCCTTCATATCGTACTTTAGTATGGAGGGGAGACAGCGTTAAAAAGAAAACACAACACAAAAACGACACTGAGTTCTCCAGCTGGGGCACCTGGAGAGCCTTATGGTGGGATCAAATTAAAAACAAGAAGGGGAAAGGATGCTGTTTCTGACCAATGGTTTCCATTTTGGACATGCAAAGAATTCAGCTAGCCGGGAAACAAGGGATAATAATTACAGGAGAAACCTGTCCTCTATCGGTTGTAGTGTTAGTTCACCTAGCGGGCAAACAGCCGTCCACTTCCAAACATTCAGTATTCCAACAAGATAGGTAACAAAACTTATAAAATTCCTTTTACCTTTCTTTTTTTTTTTTTTCCTTTAATTCTTTTTTTTAAAAAAGAAAAATGTCAAAAATACTGCTGCATATCCTGCACACTGAGCAACCGGAGCTGGAAAACTCTGTATATAGGTAATTTACAGTATACTTACCAGGAGTTAGAAAAATTTGATTTCCCACCATAGAGTCAGTCTCAAGAGCCCACTGCGTCTACATCCCCCAGCCTGATGACTTGGAATCCATGCTTGAACCAAAGCCTCCGTTGAACCCACTGCTGGAGCCCGCGTTGGAAGCTGACCCCCAGCCTATGGCTGCCCCCGAGTTGGAGCCCCCATACGAGTTGTTTCCTGAACTAAAGCCCTGGTTCTGCTCCCGCTGCATGTTGCCCTGAGGCTGGTTGTTCCCCGAGGGCCCCGACTGGTTCTGCTGACTAGCCAGCATGCCCATCATGCCCCAGCTGCTCTGCAGAGCTGCCTGCGCTGCTGCCATCATGGCAGGGTTGATGCTAAAGGCTCCGAAGTTCATGCCCCCACCCATGTTACTGCCCTGGTTGTTACCCAGCCCTCCCCCACCTCCTCTGCTGTTGCCAAACCCCCCTTGATTCCCAAAGCCCCCAGGATTACCACCAAATCTTCCACCTCTCTCTAACTGTCTATTGCTATTGTGCTTAGGTTCAGCATTGGATATATGTACGCTGATTCCTTTAATGATCAAGTCCTCTCCACAAAGAGATTGGGCAACCTATAAGAAATAAGGGATTGATTAAATGTATGTTAGACTTCTCTATTTTAAATGTCAGTAGTACAAGACAAAAAAAGCCCATATGCTCTGAGCAGGTTTTTAACCTGCAAAGGAAGCATATGCATATACTTAATCCAGCTTGAAGTGCTTTATCTTCACATTCACTGCTACGCTAACTTGCAGTATAAAACCCCATCTGTACAACAGCATCTGAAGAGTGTAACCTCAGACAATTCAATAAATCAAATCAAGCTAATACCACTGGAATTCTCAAGACAGTGGACGAGTAAACGTTCCATGTGTAATTCCAGAACTAACTCTTTATCAAGCTACTGACACGCAGACTGTCTATGAAGTTAAAATGTTTTAAGCCATACCTGATCATCTGCAAATGTAACAAAAGCAAAAGCTCGGAAGGGTTTAGGAATGAAGACATCTACCACTTCTCCATACTGGGCAAAGAACTGTCGGAGTTCATCTGCTGTCATGTCCTCAGTGCAGCGCCCAACAAACACTTTCCTGCTGCGCAAAGGTTCATCAGGACTTTGCTGGAGAGAAGTGAAGAAGGGGGGAAAGATCACAACTACCCTTGAGAAGAGAGTGATGCTCAGATGAAGGCCCCTCCTTATCTAGCCTGCTCTGAGGACTGCAGATCAAGAAAGGCTGAGACTGTAAAATTCTGTTCAGAGTACATCTCCACCCTGGCACAAGTGAAAAGTGACAAGAGAATGAAGATGGGAGCAATCCACCAGAACACTGATGAAGCCACTGGCAGAAGGGTGCTTTTTTGGGTAATAACTGCACATATTCACACAGGAAATGAACAGAAGTTTCAGGCTCAGTTTTGAATTCAGAGATTTGTTCCCTCTTCCCTAGGTTAGTTATTCCATCTGCTTTACTCTCCATTTACTCATGCAGCAACATGTTAAGCAGGTACTGCTGGACACTGAACCACATTATTTTCAGATTTCCATCTATACTCAATTCCCCCACCTATTTTCACTTCCTGCTCCTCCATCCCTCCCCATTTTCCCTCCTCATTTTCCCTCCTTGCTCCCTACTGTCCGGGCCACTCACAGATGGAAAAGCCACGTCCATTGACCTGTTCATCTGCTCACCCAGCACAGCTGCCAGAGAAGTGCCTTTCAATTGCTTGGTGAAAGTACATCCAACACTAAAAACCAAGGTACCTTGGAATTGGGAAGTTTACAGTCACACCATCTGCCGTCTATCATGTGCCGCTGAGACATGACTTTCACCTGGGTTTCATAATCCGTGAAGCGAACAAAACCAAACCCTTTAGAGTGGCCAGTTTTAATGTCCTTCTTAACCTAAGGGAAAAAAGCAGACTTTTAGTTTCTCTCCCTGTATATGCCTACCTTTTCTTATGCAAGTTACTGTAATGTTACACAGTCAAAGCAGGGGCCTGCTTTGAGACACCTAGGAATTAAAGTTATGAGCTTGCCTTGAGCTCAAGCACAACCGAAAATGGGATGGAAGTAATTTGTACTTGTGATGGCATAACCAGACCAGCTGTATGAGCAGAGCAACCCCAAAGGGGCAAATGCATGTAGTGTGTAACTACAGGTATAGTGTGCAAGTAATGAGAGATAAAGAACAAGGCAAGTATATCAGGTTGGTGAGATCTCCATCACGCAGGTTTGTCTTCCAACTCCTGCTGTCAAAGAGCCCTCAAGCCTCAGCAGCTGCAGCCATCAAGGTCCTGGGCAGCACCAGCCCTGCAGTACCACACGTGGAGAGCTGCCATGGGCCCTGTGTGTTGCAGGTTAACAGCTGGCTGGCAGGCAGTGACAAGCCAGGAGAAGCACTGGGATGGAGCGTGCTGTTACTGAATGGGTTTAATAACGTCCTGTTTGAGAGTTTATCAGGCTTGTGAACACTCCCGTCGCAGCAACTCCAACTCCTCAGCACACACATAAACACACATATATAAGCGGATACGTATTCAGCTACAACAGTTAATAACAGTAATATACATTAAAAAGCTCCTCAAACACTGTACCATTAAGCTGATCTGTGTGAATTACCATTCCCAAATTTTCCTGGCCATCTGTACCTACACAAGCCTGCAGCTGGAATGCTCATGGAACAAAACGCAGCCTCGGAAGACACACTCAGCTTCAGGTCTTCTCCAAGTTTACATGGCTCGGTCTCTTTCTACTGGCTTTGTCAGAAGAGTGATTTCTACCTAACCTCCCTCCTTATGCGAGCTGCAAAAGGGTATTACCTGCACCATCAGCACTTCCCCAAATGTACTGAAATATTCCTTTAGGTCTTGCTCAGTGGTTTTCCAGGGAAGCCCCAAGACTATTAAATCCGAAGTCTTCTGCACCGCTCGTTTCACTTTCACGGCTGACGATGCATCTGTTTCATCCATTTTTCTTTTATTATCTGAACATAAAGAAGTACATCAGACATCACCCTCAGCTCTGGAAATGGCTTCTGATTAGCAACCACACGGCATAAAATCAGACTAGAAAGCCACGTGCCACCCTCTTTTGCTGAGCATTTTAAAATGGTACCTTAAACTAAACCATAACTCAAGAAGCATCTGTTAAGTACACAGAGATCCTATTACTCCACAGTCTCTGAAGGTCTGTATTAGGCCGTGAAGCTCCCAAGGATAATACAAGGCTGTCATTAAAGTGTTTGTATGGGGAAAGACCTAAAACTCTTACTGAAAGCTCAGTGGGGGCAAATCTACTTTGCCAGACAAACATGAATAAAATGGCCAGCTTCCCTAAACCAGCGTGCTCAGCAGCAACCCCGCTGCCGCGTCCAGCTGGCAGCGACTCACACTGGGCTTTAAAAGAGCCTCTTTAAAAGGCCTCTGGGCTTTAAAAGAGCACGAAAAGGCCGAAGGGACAAGGACAAACCTTTGGGGTAATTCACAACATAGACCAGGTTTCCCCAGCCGGCCTCGGGCGCGTGCAGGATGCCCTCCACCAGCCGGACCCCCCTCATGCACTGCGACACCGGGTTCCTGTAGCGCAGCCCGCAGGTCCCGGGGAACTGGGCGGTCACTGTGGACAGCAGCACGGTGCCGTCATCCTCCGACGGGATCTCGATGGGCTCATCATTCTCGTCCTCCGTCACCCGGATATACTCCGACATCGTGGCTGGACGTTACTGAGGTACAGGAGAGGGGGGAAAAACGGCGTAAGCGATCACCCCGTGCCCCTTCGCTGGGGGTTCATTCTAGCCCGAAGGCAGAGCCTGAGCTGTATTTACTCCACCACGGGGCACACCGAAACGCGCTCTTCATTGACGTTACAGCCTCGGGCCCTGTCGGACCGACACGCACACGGACCAGCACCCCGGCCGGTCCGGGAGCCTGCGTTGAGCCCGACAACAACAGCTCCGCGGTGCACACAGGAACGTCCCAGCGGGGCCACGGCCGGCGACGGGCTGAGGTGAACAGCGACCCTCGGCCTGACAGGGCCCGCCCAAGCCTGCGACCTCCGCGCTCGGCCTGGCCGCCCGCACCCAGCACCGCCGGTGCCCCGGGCCCCATGCGCGCCCGCCGCGCTCCGCTCACCGGCCAGGGAAGGGAGCGGCGCGTCCGGTAAACCCTCACCGCCACCACCGCGCTCCACCCGCCGCTGCCGCTGCACAAAATGGCCGCCACCACCCCCTTCAGAGGCCGGGCTGGGCCGCGGGGCGAACCACTGCGAGTGGCGGGGAGGGGCGGCAGCGGAGCGCGCCCGGCCGCGGGGAGAGCCGCGAACCCCGGCCCCGGTCCCGGTCCGGAGACAGCTCGGCCGCGGCCGGCCCGAGCCCAGGGCTGTATCCCCGGGGAGGGGGCAGCGGCAGCCGGCGGAGGGAGCACTGCCTTCCTTGCTCCCCCCCAGCTTTGGGACTCGTGATGCGGCCCTGCCCGCCCCTGCGCGGGAGCTGCCGGGAAGAGAAGGGGCGGTAGCGGCGGTTCCGGTGCCGCGCTCGGGCGTGCGGGGCTGCTCCCGGTCAGTGGCGGCGGGGACGGCAGAGCCCAGGCCCGTGGGCGCTGTAAGGACCCGCGTTACCGGTAGCGGCCGTCGCTCAGGTAACGCGGTAGCTCCTAGGGACCTCAGGGCTGCACCGTTCAGGTCGCGCTGTAACGGGGAGCTGCCTTGGCATTGGGCGTCCCTCTTGCACTTTCCCGGAGCAAGGTAAGGGTAGGGCCGCAGGTAACGGCAGTGTCAGCGCCAGCCTGGAAGTGCCCACGTTCAGGGTTAGCGGTGCCAGTGCAGGAGGCAAAGCCTCTCGCCCCCAGACGTGAACGAGTCGAGGCACGCCAACACTTGACTTGCATACTTCTGTGCATGGTAGGAAGGGTTCATCCCACACACCTTCAGCTGCAGGTGTCCTGCAGGCATTCCCTGGGGATCTTGGGAAGAGCTATGTTAATCAGCCTGACTGATGCAGGCGGTCTCATGGCAGCTCTGTCCTCTGTATCGTATTTAGGGTCTTAGTCTGACACACTCCCCTGCTTCAACACCTGGTTCACTCAACTGATACCTTCGTTCATTCCTCCGGATGTTTGAGGGCTGTTGCATCCCCACATTCACTGCCCTGCTATGAGACAGCTCTGTAGGCTTGCTGGAAGTTAAAGTTAGCCCTGCCCTTTAACACCTAGTGTTTGCTATAACCTGGCTTAATCCTTTCTAGACCCAGTCTCCCCTTACATAAGGGAAAGACTTGATGCTTATGTCTCATACAGTATTAGAGACTTTTGAACTCCAAAGCAATGATGACGGAGGGACACTCGTGTTCTGCAGAAGAGCCCATCCTCATCCACTTTCCTGAGGTGTAGCACAGGAAGGGCTGCTGCCATGCCGAGCTTGCACAGATTTGTGCTCAAAGGAACCACACAGAGGAGGAAAAAAGCAATGGTGGCGGAAACATGGCATTTTCCACCTGGTCTGGTTCCTTTTATCTCGTTAATCATCTGCTTTCAGCTAAGTAACCACCCCAGCTTTCTATACTTTGCAGTGATAACACCATAAAGCTAGAAGTGAGTAACTGTTGTACGGTTTTAATCAATCATTTTGTAGCTGGATAATTACCATTCCACATCTCCAAGTTATTTTAGCCTGATCCTTCACTAGTAAGCTTCTCTGGTCCATCAGTCACAGTCACATCAGTTGTCACATTAGAGACATCTGCAACACAATGGGTTTTCATTACAAGATGCATATGAACAGGAAGCCACACAGGGTTGTCATTAGCAGAGCTGTAAAGTCCTACCTGCCATCAACAGGGAGAAAAGTGCACTGCAGAGATTCTCTAACCAGCTCAGCCCTAACTTAACCAGTGCACTGTGCCACACTATAATAAGGACAGTGATTCTTCTACCTTCTTCTCTCTCCTTTCTCCTCATCTATTCCTTTGTGACACTCATCCAGCCCACATGGGTCATTTTCCCAGTGCTTGGCCTTCCTCGCACCAATGTCCTGAAAGGTAAATCATACTAGTAAGGGAGGGCAGCCCTACTGCTAGAAAAGGCTAATCCAGCCCCTTGCAGTAGTGTCTTCTGCTGAGTACTTAAAACTCCCACTTAAGATTTCTCCAGTTGCAAGAGCTGGCTGCCAGCACCACTGAAACCAAGCCCATCTGTGCCCATGTAGCTTTAGACTCAGCCTTATCATTTAATTACCGTTCTTCAGCAGAGTTCTGAGAAGACCTGACTAGACACAGGCTCTCGAGATAAGCTAATGCTCCACGTAGGCGTCCTCCTGAAATTCCTCCATTTTCTAGTCATCCCCGAGCCACATCCCAAATCCAGTTCTGAGGTTGCCAAGTCAGCACGGAGGTAGGCAGTGTTGTTTGAACACCCTGGGAGGACTGAGCAGTAATTGCAGCGTGTCAACATTACCTTCTGCACCGTTCCGAGTCTAAGCTATACTTTAGCAATCACGCTATTTGAAGAGGTTGTGGTGGCATTCAGCCAGAGTGACCTCTATCTAACAAAGACATCTGCTGGTAATTTCACTAATGAGCAGAGTAAGCAGCAACCCTGAGCTGGATTTCATACAGGAAAAAGCTTGGAGAGAGAGCAATGAGCTTGATGCAGCTTGCTGCCTGTAAGACAGGGAGAGAAGGGTAATTATTCACAGCAGAGATTTCTGCCCCAAAATCTTGTTCCTCAGTTTTGGCTTGCAATTAAACAAATATTCCTGTCTGTTTCCTGTAAGAACCTGGATTCTTGCAGCACTTCTGTTATTTACCATTATGATTAGGTTTAAGTTAAGCAATTAACAGTGGCATTGCTCTTGAAGTAACTACCCCAGTGTGCATACAGCTAGTTAATTCACCAGTTCCCTCACACTGGCAATTCAGGGTGCCCATGGGTGTAGACAAATGCAGTACCCTGGCACCAGCCATCACGTATATTGACTTAAGTGTGCCCACAGGCACAAAACAAAACGCAGTACAATAACTGTTTGCTGCTCTAGGTTAAGTGTGCTCATGGGTACAAGCAAACTCAGTGTAATGATCAGCTGTTCACTCTCCCAACAGCACTCGGGATGAAAAACAACATCAATGGGGCCCTAAATATAACCTCCTGATAACAAAACCACCACACCAGTGTGGGTCCTGAAAAACATGGAGTGCTTGGGCCTGTATCTAATCACAGAGTAGTAAAAAGCAGGATTTAATGAGTTATGGCATGTCAGTGTATGAGAATCACCAGAAATCAGCCTGATTTGGCAGACACTTAATAAATACCTCTCACTCTTCCTAAAGGGAAGTCTTTTTGTTTCTCACATCAAGCTGCTTCTGCTTCATTCTGCATGTAAGGAGGATGAGCCCAGTTTCCCCTTCTCTGGATGTGAAACAAGTGTTCTCTGCCGAAGTCTGAACATACAGAAAATCAGATTCCTGTGTTGGTTCTCATTCTAAGTACATTTAGCAAGGGCAGAGAAGCAGCACATTATCACTGCATCTCTAGGACTATACCCTTGAGTAGTCTGCATCCTCTCCATCAGCATTACCTTACTCTTTCATACCCAAGTACAATCTTCTTTATCACATGGACCAAATAAAGCCCCCCTTGAACGGAGATGCCTGAAGGAGCAGGGCACCTTCCAGTTCATTTGTTTCTCTTTGTAATTCAAAGCCATTTGTGTCTCTCATTAAACAGATACTGTATCATAGGGAAGGAGGCAGCGTTCCCTTGAAGGAGCAAGATCAGTGGGGCTTCTTCTTCCTAGCTCCAATTGAAAAGCCATTCAAGCACAGTAAAAGTAGTGTTTCACAATACTCACTTTTCCCCCATTCTTTGAAGGAGCTTTCACCACAACAAGGACATTTGCAATACACTTCTTCCCTCCCCAAGAACAACTACTACAGGTGGAGCTTTCCATACACAAGCAAGTTATCAACATTTACTACAACCCAGCAGCCTAGAAACAACAGCTAGAGAAAAGCTTCCCTTAAAGCAAATAAGCAGCTTCCACCCATGTAAAGTACCTGGAAAGATCACTTAGTCCACGGTTCTCACAGTGACACTCCTGCTAATCCCCTTAACTGAAACAGCATCTGAGGCTTCATTATAGTGCCTGAAATATTCCAGGCAATTTTCCCATGATCCTATAAAGCCATGATTTCAATTACCTCATTTTTAATCCACCTTCGATGGTTTAGTCCTGTTTCTTAAAGGGGCAGAGTTTCCACATTCCTTTTGGTTCATGTCCTTAATAACTTCCAAACCTGATCAGGAAAGGGGATGTGTTCTTTAATCTCTCAACAGACACAAAGTCAGAGATTTTACATGCTTGGCTCTTGTAAGAACCCAGAAGGACTCAATGCCCATCAATCAGCCCTAGTAGCAGTTTAAAACAGAACCCTTGGCCATGTTTCCTTAACTGACACACTACAAAGAGTCGCTGGTGCTACTTGTTTTACCACTAGAGACATACTGAGTGTGATTGAAACCCCCACGCTGGTGATAAAAGGCCCCTCTGAGCTCGCTAGCTGCTGCTGGCAATTGGGGCTTTGGCTTCTGAGCTGTGAACCAGGGTTCAAAGCACAACAGTGGGTCCTATCTGACATCTCCACCCTCTTGTTTGATTGGTACCTGTGGGAACTGTCAGATGTTTGCATCTCGTACACAGAGAATGCAAAATTCACTTCACTCTGTTTTGTTTGGCAGAGTCACATCAAACCATCTGCAAGTCACCTCCCTTGCCTTTCTGGACCATCCACAGCAGAGCCTGGGAAGAATTGGTGCCTGGGATTCTCAGAGGTACCTTGTCAGTTCCCAGCACTGAGTTCCTGGTGAAGATGTGCCAGGCATCTTCCAAAGGAATTTGTTGCCTCTTACAGCATTTTGGAGCTGTGATGCAGAGGCTTTTCTCCCTACATCATGTAGTAACTCCCAGCATGGAAGAGCAAGAACTTCCATCAACACAGATGATCATAAACCAAAGGACAAAATCCCCACACTGGGAACTGTGCTAGAGAGCTAGCTTTGAGTCTGTACAGTTGCAGGTGTGGTGTGTGACAGATCCCAACTGTTGAGCACAAACACCACTATTTACACGGGAGGCTGGAAATAGGCTCCTTCAAAGGCAAAGCCGCAGGTAGCTTGGGTAAGATGCAGCAGCTATTCCTGTAAGACCTGGAACAGAGTGAAGGACAACGTTGGCAGGATCTGTTCAAAGCTGCTTTGTCCCATTTTCCTTCTTTGTTTTGTCCTTTTCTTTCAAGGAATGGGCAGTCTGGGGTAGTTCTTGCTGGTTTTAAGCCCTGCACCCTGAAGCAGGAGCTCAAGTATAAGACAAAGGCTGGTTTTAAAGTGGTTTCGGTTTTACTGCCTGGTGATATTTTTTCAAAGTACATTTACTGAAGATTTATGTAAAATCTATCTTTTGTCTACTTAAAATATGTCAAATGGATGTACGGGGCAAAATTTAATGCATATGGGTTTTCATTATTTTAAATCATTTGCAATAGAAATGATTTACTCTGACATCAGACCTTTGTTCTTTGCCTGTCCACCATAAATCCAGGCCCACCCAAATTTCCAGCCTTAGCTATATTTCAACATTCCCTCCCCCAGTATCTATAACCTCAGTTCTGTGATTCTTCATGTAAATGACTTTCAACAAGGAAAGGGAGAGAACACATAATTTGCCTTAATACAGGTAATTTTGAAAGGAGAGCAAGACCTTTACATGAGGAATAGTTGGCGGTGGAGGAAAGGGGAGAACTAATGCTCGTAGAACTGCAAGTGGTTCTTGATGAGAGTGGTGAGAGCTACCGATCAACCAGATGTGACCAAATGGACTTTTTGTGCAGTTGAAACTGCCAGAGGTGATAGAAGTCTATCTTTCTCTTTCTGAATTCTTCCATGTCTTTTTAGTGCCCTTCCATTTATAATGCAAGGAATCCAACTGTGGCCAGTTAATGTTGTAGGCAACCGTTTGGAGAACTGAGGTACTGGGGTAAGGCAGGTTCCACAAGGTCGTTCTCAAAGTCCATAGTGGGAAACTGGTGAACCCTGGCACCCGGACTTGGGCTTGTATGAGCGACTCTCTCATACCAGCTATTAAAATCCTGAAACACTCAGACTTTGTGAAAGCCCTTGTGGAAAACTGCATCTGTTATCATGTTTGTTGCCTGTCTTGTGACAATTAATGGCATAGAGGTCTTCTAAGCCACCCATAGCCTGTATTTGAAGCCTTCCCAGCTCAGTAGTTACTGAAAGTTACTTCTCTTCCAATAGCTCTTTGGTGACCTACAGGACAAGAATGAAACACCTGAGCTCAGCCCAGTTTTGTCATCTCCAAAGGGGCTGCTGATGATGTCTACTCATGACATTGAAAGAGAGTTAAGTCTGAAGCAAACAGTGCATTCTTGCAAACTTCTCTCATCCACATCACACGTCTCAAACAATATATTAAACTATATCTCAAACATATCTTTAGTCTTGACAAAGCTCCGTCCCTGTTGTCAAAGGATTCCACTGTTCTCATGATTTCACACATCATTGCATTTAGCTTTGACTTGCCTAAAGATCTGTAGCAATTCTGGATAATATCCTAAACTACAGCAGCATCCTAAGGGGAATTCTGCTTCTGACATCCAGGCTTTCTGTCCTATCCCATAGTTACATGTGTGCCTGACAATGCCTATTGTTATTTGTTGTCTTTCCCATAGCATGGCCAATAATCTTGAGCCTGAAATCAGAGAGGGTCAGATGATGTGCTGGGCTTGCATGTGCTTGCCTTCATTCGGGCTTCCAGTGGCTCTACCACGAGGAGATCCAATTGAGAAAAAATCTCAGTGTAGTTGTGATTTATGTGCACCAGTGCAGAGGGGAGCAGAAGCTTTTAGTATCTTGGGAAGCAGTTAGGAATTAAGGCCAAGGAAAGGACAGTCACGTCAATTACATCCTAAAATAGGAAAACTTAAGTGAGAGCCCTGGCTCCTGAACTGTTTCTGGGCTGGCAAATGTTCACAGTTCTCTTGGCAGATGCTGTAGAAAGCCCATTTAGATCCCCTCCCTTGCACAATGGCATCGGGTTTACAGTTTTGAGAGGGGTCTGGTGGTGCTGTGCTATTCCATAATGTTACCGAAATGAGATTAGGGGATGCATTTAGTATTTTAAGATCTCTGATGCTCTCTTGTCAGGATTCTCCACCGAACCCACAGCACTTCGCTCCAGATGTGGCTGAGGGAAGGGAAGCTCATGTGAAGTGCAAGGCTGACACCTGGAGGGGACTGCTGCGATGCAGCTGGACTGGGATTCTGCAGCACCCACCTTGGGTTGGGAAAGCTCAGAGCTGGTGGCAAGATCCCAGGTTTAGGAACTGCTCTTTTCTAGTGCTAGGATGCTTTAGGTATTCTTCCCTCTCCCCTTTTCCAGCAATAAATAAAAATACAGATTCATATTTCAGATTTTCCATGTCTGTTTTTAGGAGCGGAGAACATAGAAGCAACCTCTGTGTCGGCTGGTTATCCTCCTCTTCCATGTTCAAGACTATTTGGATCAAAACTTCTCTTGCTCAATAGGCTGCTGCAAATAATGCAAGGTTGTTTTTTCAGCTGGGTAGGCTGATGTGTTTGAACTGCTGCATGAGAGACTTCCTGCTGCTTTGCCATTTGGGAAACTGTGCTGGGAGTTTCTGGAGCACAGACTTGCAGGGCAATTCCTGCTGTCAGAGCTGCAGCTGGAAGATTTGGCAGTAGGTAGAGCTTGTTCTTTTCATGTCTGGCTCTGCCGGCAGCCATGGCGAGGCTTTTCTTGAAGCTGATCCTAATCACGGAATGCAAGGCAGCTTCTGGGACAAAGTCTTCATGCTTTTGGGAGTTTGCTTTCCAGCCTGGCAATCACCCATTCACAGCACTTACTGAAACCTTTTCAGTAATCTCTCTCCTCTGCCAGGAGTTGTCTCAGTATTTGTGAGTGCTGTTTCTGCTCAGTCTAATTTTAGAGTATGCTAATAACTAAGTTATTTACTGTGCTGGCATTACCATACACTTTGTGTCTCATGAACCCAAAGATTATGTGTCCATTACATCTCCTTAATTCTCTTTGTCGTTGCCAGTGTTGCTCCAATCACAAACTTTGCTTAGCAGTGAATGGTTGGTTGTGGAAAAATACCCCAAACAACAGAGCAAAACCAATGAAGAACTCAACTGCCAACAGTTACTTTCAGGACTCTTAAGTGCAATTTTATCCATCAACCTGTCTCTGTATGTCTTCACTTGTGTACCTCAGTACTGTCTGACTGCCTGTCTTTCCCTTCTAACCTTCACACTCCTAAAGTATCACCAATATCCAGTTCATCCTGATGAACATACTGAACTACTCCATGCATTCACCACCCAGACCAGCTTAAAGGGTGAGCCATGAAAATACTTCTCCAGTCTGGGAGAGAAGAGAGGCACGTTGCCAGCTTCAGGAGCAGCACAAACCATTCTGTGTGCTGGAGGTGCTGCTTTTCAGCCCAGAGACCTGGGGAACCTAATGCCACCTCTGTGGCCTCTGTTGCTTCAGCACTTCTCATTAACTGTGCCATGACTAAAGAGGCAGCAATATCTTTCCCTTTCCTTCACCTCAGTAGTATTGCTGACGCTGGACTGTCAGTTATGCTAAATTACACTGGATGACTTGTGGTTTTTCAGTGATGTAGACAAATACTAATTCAAGATCAAGGGTGAACCCTGGTCACTAAACTTGTTTCACTTTGTGACTCATTCCAGACTTAAAGCCTGGCACTTGCTGACATATTTTAAGCCCAATTTGTCATCCTCCTAAACCCCATCATCCAAGCCAGGCAGATTATTTACTTTGAAAAAACGTGTGGATAGCTTCCATGTGAATCCTAAATAGGTCCAGGTGCCACAGCTAGATTCCAGAGGGGGCTACAGTCATGAGATGCATGTGCTGGTAAAATAACTTCTATCCTAGGTGCTTCAAAACTCAATGACATTCTCCCTGTTTAGATAGTGTCTGGATTCTCATTCCTGCAGAGCAGCCTGGCACCAGTATGGTACAGTGCCCAAGTACATATCTTCAGGCCTGCGCATGGTCCCAAAGAGATCAGCAAATATAAGTTTAAGCACATACTTAAATACATGCTGAAATAGCTTTGGAGTCAGAAACAATGACTACCCCTCTTAAGCAACTCCCTTTGAATCATTGCATTTATCACCAAATAAAGCATTCAAGTCAAGAATTAGCTTGCTGCCTTCCAGAGAATTCATCATTTCCAGTTTGCGAGCTTGAGGAGAGAAATCCAGGAAGCATCAATAAATCCACTTTGACAGCAGAGTAAAGAGCTGCAAAAGGAGTAACCTGTCAGGGAAATGTGACTTAATTTCTTAGGGAAAGATCCGTTTTATAAATGAAATAAAAATGCCAGCAAATCAAATAGCAGGAAGTGTCACACTTGGTTGTCTCTCAGCAGGACAAACAATAAATGAAAAAGCAGCAAGGTAAATGCCATGGTTCTACATTTAGCAAGGGAAGTCATAACAGAAACTGAGAATCATAACATACACTGAAAATCTATGCTCAACAGCCTGAGCATGACAAAGGTACGTGTTCCCATATAAACATTCCTTTAATCTGCACGTTTTCACTTGGACAAAGTGAAGGTTATGTGCTGGAGCTGAGGACTTGCTGAGATTCCCAGATTGGACATGAGGGGGCAGCCTTACCTGCAGTTTATTGATGCCAAAGCCGCTCTGTCCTATCTAGGCAGGGTCATTACAGGCCTCCCAAGTTGCCATGTCAAGATCTGGAGCTTTGCCCCTTTTAGGACCCATCCACGCTTTTCAGATACCTTGGTTCAAGGGCTCAGCACTGTCCCTTTTAATAAGCACGGAGCTCTCAGGCCAAATGGAGAATGAAGCCCAGGCTACCAACAGTTATGAAATCTTCCTTTCCGAGCTTGCAGGCTTAGGGGCCGCTGCTACACTCCGAGGTTAATAATCAGTTTTAATCTTCACTTAGGGGGCTGTAAAAAAGGAATGAAAATTTCCTCATTTGAAGCTGGGCTTGACTGACAGCTTTATTATCTGGGTAAGGTGCGTGGCATTCCACACAATCAACTTGTTTTTTTAAGTAATCTCACTGCTTAAGTCGTACACACCGCTAATTGCATTTTAATAAGTCTCTTTAAAATCTTTCCATATTTTTTAATATCCTAATATTAGATAAGTGATTGCTGGGGACACTGGAGGGCACTGAAGTTTATGGAAAGAGGAACGCCATAATGAAGCTTTATTGGGATGGCATCACCAAACAATTGCTGTGATAGCAACACTCCCAAGCTTGGAGAAATGCCAGACGTTTCCCCCCTGGAACTGACTCAGACACTACCCTCTGGCTCAGGACTGACGCAGAAAATGGATGCTTTCTGGCTCATAAAATGGCCTCTTTCCGGCTTGGAAATCACTGAGGAACTGTCCACTTTGGATTTGGGAAGAACTTGGGAACTGGTCTTTCTCCATTGAACAATGACTTTGAAATGCACCTTTCTTTTGCTTGATTCTGGCTTGAAACTATAAAAGTGTTTGTTTAAATCTGGCCAGAAGAAGGTTTTTTTTTCACCAGCTTTATACAATAGCAGAGGTTATGAAAGGCTTCAATAGGAATTAGACAATCAAGGCTGCAAGCAGAAGAGATGAACTTTCCATCTCAAAGATGAAACCCAGTTAAGATGAGAGGATATTTGGAAAGAGATGTGCTATGGTGTGGGATTATTGGGTTTCTGCATCTCACACAGGGGACAGGGAGCATTAGCCAAGAATACCAATTGCAATTGAGACGTAACAACCAACCAAACCACCAAAACACACAAACAATAGTGGGACTGATTAAACTCCTGATTCAAGCACCCCAAGCTACAGGGAATGTCAAACTCGGATTCAAGCTGCATCCTGCATGTGCATCCACAGGGTCAGCTACTGCAGCAGTTACAAGCCAGTGGTGCAAGAAGGTGCCCCACAGCATCACAGGTGTGGAGTTCCAATGTTTTCTGTTGGAAGTGTGTCTGTGCTCCCTATGTATTTCAGTTGTGTTTCTCCAAATTATGGCTGTCGGGCAACTAATGGCACTATCAGTGTAATTTCACAGCATGGGGGGGGCAAAGGAAAAATATAATCCCAAATTAGGAACTGGTTTCTAAAGAACTTGACTGGGGAAAAGAGATTTTTTTTTCCCAACACAGAATGGCAATGCCAGATTTTACATTGTATTGCATTTTATCCTCTGCAATTCATATATTGGCACCTTAGATCACAAAGCTATTTTGAGAACACTTGTGACTTTAATCTATTGCCTGCTCTTCTGTGTTGGGCTTTTTTTTCCCTAAGTCTGATCTTCTGAAATCATACTATAATAAATCACAACATAAGCTTTGGTTAAAGAAGATCAAGCTTCCAGCAGTTAAATATTTGTAAAAAAAACCAGAAGAAATGCTCTATCTTCTTAAAGATTCAACATTTAGGAAGCAAATACAGAGAATCTGTAACTTTTTCATTCAAGTCTCATAATATTTAAGTAAAGTTTTTTTTTGGAACCCAACTATGAGCTTTAATAGTTGAAACGGGCAATACTGATATAAACATCTTGCATCAGTTTGTTTGAAAGTGAGCCATTTTCTGACTAACTGAAGATCTGTTTATCTATCCATGTGTTTCTTCTGCACATCATCAGAGAATCCTTGGACTCGGTCCATCATATCTTCAGGTCTGATCTTATTCCCACTGAAATCCAAAGGAGTTCTGACACTGACTCCCAGTTAAAGATGGATCAAGCCTAATTTTATACCAGGCAGTATGATGAAGAAGAGTTTGCCTATTAATGCTATATTTCTTATTACTAATTGTGTATCTGTGTTCAAGGCCAGGTTGGACGAAGCCTTGGGTGGCATGGTTTAGTGTGGCGTGACCCTGCTTATGGAAGGGGGGTTGGAACTGGATGATCTTAAGGTCCTTTCCAACCCTAACTATTCTATGATCTTTCTGGTCAGATACTGGTTAAGTTTCTTAAGATACTGATTAAGTTGCTTTCTGTATCTTAAAGCATCTTGAGATGCCCCTTTAAAGAAACCAGTGCCTCTGATATGAGCCATGGGATAGAAAAGAGTTGTCAGTTTACAAAATTTCCTGTCTTCCTCTTTTCTTCTCCTTTCTTTTCCTCCCCTTCTGCAGATCCGAGCAGAAGGTCTTGTTTCGCACTGACAGGCTGGGAGGCACATGTTGAGCGAACTTCTGCACAGGAAGTAAATGTCCAGGTCATATTTATCCCTTTTCATGTGGTTCTTTTAATCCCCCAGATTGGGTTTCAGAAGAGTTTTACAGTTTCAGTTTTACAAAGCAAACCTTCCTTTAATGTTGGCATTTTAAAGAAAAAGCTTCAGTCAAAACATGTGTGTTTTACATCAGCCAGATGGGATGTTCGGGGGAGCGGGCCACAATGTGGCAGCCAGCTCCACTGAAAGAGCTGCACGCATTGGGGTTGGACATTGACTGGGAGCTACTGGTCCCGGGTTGGGGGAGCAGCCTCCTGGCTCTCTCAGTGCGAAAGAGGGATGAAAATCAGAATAACAATGAAAAAGAAAAGCCTCATAGCAAATGAAAGCTCAGAGCATGGCCATGCTGCTGTCACTTGCATCTCAGTGAGCCTGCATAACCGTATTAGAGAGCACAGCCCCGTATAGCCGTAAATATGATCTAGGCTAAAGCTGGTTGTATTAACGTGAAGTGAACCCCCATGGCAGAGGGTTGGAACTGGATGATCTTAAGGTCCT
>JBCJKH010060638.1:0-28367 GCA_039877255.1 Loriculus beryllinus | reverse complement strand
GCGCTGCTGCTCCCTGCGCATTTCCCTGCGGTGGGCAGAGGGCGGCCCCCTCCCTGCAGTCCCCGCTGAAGGCTGGCCTCTGGCCCCACACCTGGGGGACCCCCAACACCCCACCCCCCCCCCCCCCGCTCTGGTGCAGCCCTGCTTGTTCCCCCATGGCCGGAGTGGGGTCCCCGCGCTGTCACCAGCCCCTCACCCCAGCGAGGTTTGTCCCCTTGCTCCGGCCCTGCTCACCCTGCACCAGGGTCCAAGGGGGTGTCCCTGGACAGGCTGGGACCCCCCCCCAACACACACACACCCCGCGCTGCTGTGCCCAGCTCTTCGCACCCTTGGCTTTTTACAACAGGACCCGAGCACCCAGGGGACGAGGTGATGTGATGATGTAGCCTTTATTCTAGAAATAGTCTTCCTTCAATAAAGAGATGAGAAACGCTCCTGCGTCACCGCAGAGCAGCACCCGGCCAGGACCACGCTGTGGAGGGAGGGGGGGGGGGGAATAGAGGGAAGGGGGAGCACGGCTTGGCACCAAGCGGGTGCGAGGAGGGATAGGGTTGTGCATGCGTGTGCATGCGTGTGCATGCGTGTGCATCTCTCTGCATGCTTGCCCGTGCCTGCTGCAGGCGCGTGCACACACACGCATGGAGAAGCATCCACGCTGGTGCGTGTGGATAGAGCGTGTGCACACGTGTGTGTGTGTGTGTGTGTGTGTGTGTGTGTGTGTGTCCCCGCCGGGGTCCGTGCCCCCCGCTCCTCGGTACCGGTGCAAGCTGATGGCCCCGTGGGGAGGGGGTGGGAGCTCGGTGCGTGCGTCATCATGCCTGTTGCCTTGGAAACCATCTGCTCCCCGGGCACGGGAGCCGTGTGGGCATGTGTGCGCTGGCGGGGGGCGGCGGGGGAGCGGGGCTGCCGCGGGCTGCGGGGCCTGGGCATGGGCATGGACATGGGCACGGGCATGGCCCCAGCGCGGTGCCGCGGCTCCATGGGCACGGACACGGCTGCATGGGGACGGGCACGGCTCTGCGGGCATGGGAACGGCTCCATAGGGATGCTCTGAGCTCCGTGGGGTGGTCACAGCTCCATGGGGATGCTCCGAGCTCCATGGGGTGGTCACAGCTCCATGGGGATGGTGACAGCTCCATGCGGATGCTCCGAGCTCCATGAGGATGCTCCGAGCTCTATGAGGATGCTCCGAGCTCCATGGGGATGGTCATGGCTCCATGGGAATGCTCTGAGCTCCATGGGGATGCTCAGAGCTCCATGGCGATGGTCACAGCTCCATGGCGATGGTCACAGCTCCATGGGGATGCTCCGAGCTCCATGGGGATGGTCACGGCTCCATGGGGATGCTCTGAGCTCCATGGCGATGGTCACAGCTCCATGGGGGTGCTCAGAGCTCCATGGAGATTCTTCGAGCTCCATGGGGATGGTCGTAGCTCCATGGGGGTGCTCCGAGCTTCATGAGGACAGCCACAGCTCCACAAGGATGTCACGGCTTCCTAGTGCTGGCCATGGGACCCACTCCTGTCCCCTTGTCCCTCCTCTCTGTGCGTCCCTCCTTCCTGAGCGATGCAAGGGGCCAGGACCTTCAGGCAGAACAGGATGGGCACAGACAGGCACTGGGGACATTTGGTGCTGGTCCCCACCTGCTGGGACCCCCAGGATCCCCAGGCAAGGCTGGGGGGCTCATTGGTTTCTTCTGGTGGCAAGGGAGGGCAAAAGAAACCTGCGTGGGGACCCCTGTGCTGAGAACCCCCGGCGCCCACAGCGGCTCTGCAGCGCCTTCAGCTGGCGAACAGAACATCTCTGCCTGCCCATTCCCGGGTTTCTCATCCCGCATCTTTGCTCCCCTCCTCCTGTCTCCCACTGTCCCCACACCCCGGCTATGTGCAGATGGAGACCTGTGTCAGTCGAGTCACCACGGAGCAGGAGCTCGATCCTGCTGCCTCTTGGGATGCTCCAAGGGATGTCCCTCAGGATGTTATCACTCAGCAAAGGCCTCTTTCTCCAAGGAGGGTCTGGGTAGCTCTGGCCACTGCAACCCCCCCATGCCCAAGCCTGGCACTCAGCACCCATCAAACCACCCAGGCCAGGGGCACCTTAAGCCCCCAGAACCTGCACCCAGGAGCTTGGTTGGGCAGTGGCGCAAGATTGAGTTGGGTGATCCTTGCAGGGCATCCAGTGCCTCCCCCCTGGCCCAGGGTTTAAACAAGATGTGCCTGAGCGTTAATTAGTGGTATGAGCCATGCTCCAGCCCTTTCCCATTGCTCCCCCCGCTGATGAGGAGCTGTCGCTGCAGTCTGCAGCCAGAAAATGCACAAATCCAGCGGCTGGGACCCAAATCAGCTCCTGGCCCCGTGCATCAAGCCAGGCCCTGGTGGCTGCACAGGACAGAGTCCCTCGTGTCCCCAAAAGGGAGGGGTGGCAGGGAAGGCTCCTGGAAGTGCTCGTGGTCCTTGTGGCACTGGCCTGAAGCTGAGGAGTTCCCCCTGTGCTCCGGTCTATGCCTGGTGCAGCCTCATCTGCAGCCAAAGCGGCTTAAAACACCGCGGGTAAGGACATATGGAAGGAAACTGGATTAAGGGTAAAAATCAGCCTTCTCCCCACTAACAGGATTATTGGGTTTTCAGCCCAGTCTCGGCGAGCTCTGGCAGTGGGGCCATGGGGAACCAGTGGGGGCAGCCCAGACCCAGCGTTTCTCCATCTCAGCTCATGCTGAGGTTGGAGCTGCAGCTGATCCATCGTGGTGTGGCCTGGCCGCAGGGGCGACGTTTGCAATCCCTCCTGCTCCGGGGTCGTGGCTCTGTCCCTCCACTGGCACCGCAGCCAGGAGCCAGGCACCAATGGGACCCGGCTGGCTGCACTCACCCTGTGCCAGTGGCAGCTGGGGGAATCAAAGCCTTGATTCATGGCGACTGTGATTTCCTGCTCTCCCGGTGCTGCCGCCCGCTGCTGATTCATCCCCCTGGGTTTTCCCCTCTCTGCAAGGGGAAAGCAGCCCTGCCAGCATCCCGTGAGTGAGAGACTGAGGCCACAGCTCCCTGGCATGCAAGGACCGCTGCCAGCCAGACGGATGGGGCCAGAGCACTGGGGACGTGGAAGGGGGCACAGTGGGGTGGGGGGCTCTGCTCAGGGGTACGGGGCCGCCCTCTCACTGCACCCTGTGTGTGCCAGGCACCCAGGAAAGGCTCTGCCCCGGGCACTGGGGTGGTTTGGGGTGAGCTGGGTCCCTTCACACCGAGGGGTCCCTGTGCCTCGCACCCCGGGCACCATGTGCCACCGCGCCTCGCCCCTCTCATTAATATTAATGAGCTATTTACCTACGGCCGCTCCTCCCCCGCCGCTGATTGGCTGTTCATCCCGCCGCTCCGCAGCCGGCCCCGCCCCTTCACCGCCCTCCCTCCGCACCGCCGTCACAACCGAACCTGGCGGCCTCGCCCGGTCCCGCCTCCTCGCCGGGCTGCGATTGGTTGTTCCCGCCACGCGAGGTCCTATTGGTCACACGAGCCGCCTGTCAGGCTGTGGGGCGGGGCTAGCTGTGCCCGCGCCCGGCCGGGGCTGGGCAGCGCGGTAGCGGGGTAGCGGCTGCGTTGCGCGGCGGCGCTGGTGTCTGAGGCGGAGGCTTCGCTCTTCCGCCCCTCCGAGCCCCGGCCCCGCCGATACCGGTGAGGAGCCGCCCGCACCGCGGGGACCGGGGAGGGAGTCGGCGGTTGACGAGCGGGGCGGGGACGGCCGGCACAGGCCGCGGCCTGGCGGAGGTTCTGGCCCGGCCTGGTCCGGTCCGGCCCTTCCCTTCCCGGGGCCCGGTGCGGCGGGACATGGAGGGGGGGGGTGGTGGGAATGAGGGGAGCGGAGCTCGTCTGGGGTCTTGGGCAAAGCGAGAGGGATGGCGGGACCCAAACGGGGGGATGAAGATGGGGGTGAGGGAGAGGAGGGCCCGGGGGGCTGCAAGTGAAGGAGGTGGAGGCTGAGAGTGCCCGGGGCAGGGGGCCTGAAGCGGGGCTGGTGTTGGGGGTGCTGGGGTCCGGGGGTTTTGGGGTGTCTGTGAGGGGTGCCAGGGTGGATGGAAGGGGGGTGCTGGGAGCGGTGCTGGCCCCCGAGGTGGAGGCGTTGGGGGGGCCCTGGGGTGTTGGTTGTTCGCTGGGGTGCAAGGGGTGAGGTGGGCTGGAGCGATGGGGTTAGGAGGGTGCTGGGGTGCAGGGCTGGGGGGCAGTGGGGTTGGGTTAAGGGGCCCTGGGGGTGCTGGAGCTTGGGATGGAGGGGTGAAGGGTAGGGATGAGCAGCTGAGAGGGTGTCTGAGGGGGATCTCGGGGTGCTGGTGAGCTGGGAGGGTGTGAATTCTGCATGAGGAGACACCGTGGGGCTGTGTTTGGGGGTGCATGTAGAGAAGGGGCTGTGCTGTATTGTGGTGGGGGCCCCCCGAGGTCCTTGGGTGAGCTGCAGCAGGAGGGTGGTGGTGGGGGGAAAGGGGCTGTCGTGATGGGGGTGGTGGGCGCAGGGTGTGTGACTGGAGCTGGAATGGTGAGGAGCATCCCCAGCTTTTGGGTGGATGAGGCAGTGAGGGGACAGCTGGAGCTGATGAGGGACGCAGGTCAGCATCAGCACTCTTTGGAAGTTGTGTGGCTTAATGGGGAGTGGGTCTAGATCATCCTTCCGGGTATGAAGGGAGGTTGGGAGTCTTGTCAGAAGGTCTCATAGCGTGTAATCTACTTGGGGGTTTTTGTGTGTGAGTTAACGGTGGCTTGGTATAGAGAAGTTATGGAGAGAAGGGGAAAATAGCTGGAGGAGTTGATGGCTGGTAAAGGGTAGTACTGGTAGGCTTCCTGTTCTGGGCACTACTTTGGAGGCATTAGTGAATTGTAGTGCACGGGTTATATAAAGGAGGGGTAGCTGCAGTATGTGGATTTTCTGTGTTACTGAGGTAGAGCAGAACAGAGGAGGTAAGTGGGTGCCACAGACAAAGGGAAAAACCTGTTCCCTTCTCATTCCCAAACAGAGGTGTGGAATGAAAAGGCAGCTGCTGGCGGGTGTCCTTTAGGAGGTGAAGGAGGGGAAGCGTGTGCTGTGTAGATGGGCAGGGACTGGGACCATGTTGCGTGGTTTGAGAGCTGGGTGCCTGACCTTGGCAGCTCATTGTCTTCAACAGTGCTGGAGCAGGTGAATGGGGTTTAGCTCTATTCTGAGCCATTGCCATCAGGTGTGGCCATAAATGAAAGCCAGACGGACTGTGATAGAGCTGTATCCTGCTCTAAGGCATGTTCTCTGGTACTGTGCTAAACGAGACAAGAAGTTATTGTGGCTTTTAGGGTGCTGAGCTGTGTTTAATGTGTGGGGTGGGTTTTGTTTTGAGGGAGGGAGCTGACAACCTTCAGCTGGGGACTTCTTGTAAAACTGACCTGGGCAAGTACAACTGTGGTGATTGCTACCAGGAGAAACGCTGGCTTGTGGCGGACCACGGAAATTGGCAGCGTGCTGTTTAGTCTGAGTAAGTAAACTTGAGGCTTTCTAGGTAGTTGCTTGGTTTCCTCAACATACCGCTCCTCAGACACCTCTTGCTTCTCAAGCATGTGTTACTGAAGTCTTTTGGTGGCTTTGTGTCTATAGGACATCTCATGTGTGCAGGCAGATGATCACTGCTGGTTTGGGTTCGAAGTCAGCCTCCTGATTGTAAAACATGCACAGGAGCTCTGTGACGATGTGGCACCGTTTATCATACTCTGGTTATAGCCGGTATGGAGGAGGGTGCACCAAAAAACCTGGATCAATGTGTTTAATAGAGCTTATTGTTTGAGAGGTTTTCTTCTGCCATCCTTAGCTGTGAAACGAATGGAAATGGCTCTCACCTGTGGCCGAAGTGTTGGTGTGGATTTTGATCACTGGAAGCACATTTCAATGTACCTACCATTTTTATTTCTGCATCCATGTTATCCCTGGGCATGGTGTATAACTGGTATTACTTCAGGTAATCTGTGCTCTTTGACATCATGAGTTACCTTAGGAAGAGATTATCCCCCTTTGAAGGTAGGGGAATGGCAGCCTACCAGGAGAGTGACTTCTCTTGGTTCAAACGGGCAAGGATAATAAATCAGTGGCTGGCAGAGGAGCGTGTGACTCGGGAGATGTAGATTTGTCCTCTGCTCATCCCACTTCCCCTGTGGCCGGCCCAACTTCTGCCTTCCTGCCTTATTTCCTTATCTGCTAACTAGAGATAACTCATCTGCCCTGCTTCCTGCGTTGGGAGGTTGTCATGCTCTGAAGTTTGTGAATGGAACAAGGTGAGTGCCTGGCTCCTTGTCCCTCAACTTGGCTCCAGAGGAACTAGACACTGCCCTTCAGAAAGCCCTGAGTCTGATTGCTGGTAACTGCTGTTCACTTCCTGGCGTGCAAGTGAGGCAGTGGAAGTTGTCGCCGTTAGTGGCAGGGAATCATGGTTCTCCCTGCCAGAAACTGTCCTGATAGTGCAGAGGTGAGTCTGTGGAACCATGGGGCTGGCTGAGCACCAGCACCTCCCTAATTGCCCCTTAGGTCTGTTTTCCATAGGGCTTGAAGTAGCTGCTTGTCCACTTGCAGGGGGAAGTTTTCTTTGACATCTTTGGGAGGTGAATGGCAGAACTCATTTAAAAACCCCTCCACCTTCTTGCCCTTTTGGCTGTGAAGGTTAGCTCAGGTGGGAAAAGATCATCTACTTCAGTTGTCTTGGGTTTATAGACCTCAGCACAGCTCTGAATTCATGAGAGTTCCGAATGCTGTGGGTAGCAGCAAAGCCGGTGAGAGGGATGTCAGTGCTGCTGTGCTGTAGAAAGGCTGTGGGTGGATGACCCAAAAATGATGGCTGCATAAAAAGCAGGGTAAAAGTTTGTATTTGTTTGGGGAGGGTAGAGCAAGAGGAAAAAGGGGTTTATAAAATACCACGTCTCTACCAGTGTAATAGTGGGTATGGCTTGAGGTAAGGTACCTGCTGTGGCTGTGGTCCTGGCTTGCTCGTGTTTCTGGTAGACCCAGTGTTGACTTCCCCTTATGCGTAAGAAGTCAAAGGAATTGAGATGCAGAGGTCCAGTTGTTGAAAGCTCTCTCTAGTTGCTCAGATATCACTCATTTAATGGGTTTAGCCCCAGACCAGGAGCCTTCCAGTGGGATTTTCTGTATACAGCAAGTTTCAGAATTGCCCAGTTCAGCATCTCTGACTTCTTTGGACAGTGTTTATCCCTTCTTCTCACCTGTTGCCAGATAAAGGGATAGATTTTCTTTCTCTCTTATGGGTTTTCTAGCTTGATGTGCGGAATGGCAGAAGAATTGAAATGGGGAAGGGACCAAAACTAAACAAAAATGTAAATGCAGTTCCCTCCTGTTGTATGGTCTGACTGCCGTTGCAGTAAGGACAAACCAGCAAAACTGGATTGGTTTGGGTTTTGTAGTTTTTGGGTTTTTTTAATTAATTTGTCTTTTATTTATCCACTTACTTTGCATTTAAAAATAAACTGCTGGAACTTAGATAGCTGGAATAGTTGGACCTTACTTCTGGGTACCAGCTGGAAGCACCTGATTTTGATGGCCCTGTACATGGGCAGTTTGCTTCAGCTCACTCTGCTCCATCCCTTGGCATTAGTTCCAGCCATACAGATTTTACTGCTGTCACGTATAAGAGTCCCCTGTTATCAGCTGCTTCAGCTTTGTTCTGCTAAAAGGCCCTTTATTAAAATACCAGAACAAATGGGCCATTGTGCAATACAACCACGTTTTTATGTTAAATGCTGCTTCTGAAAGTTGCTCCCAACAGTCGCGAGTTTCTCAGACGTACGTTTTCTCTCCAGCGAACCCATCGATTGGATAAAAATGTTCCTTGTATTGCACAATTTTACTGCTTTCGTCCTTCCTTCTGCTCCTCCAAAATACCTGAAAAGCCACAGGACTTCAAAAAACCCCAACTGAAAGCGGTTGAGACAATAAAGCTGTTTGTAAAGGCTGAGTAGAACGATGCACAGTTAATTCTTAATGCTGGTGGTGTTTAGCTGGTGTGTGAGAGGAGCAGTTCTTCAGCTTAAGTAGGTTTAATCTTTGTTTTAAGGGGTGTAGGAGATGGATTTTTTTTTCCTGGAGAGTGAATTATGAATTCAGCTGATGTTTCAAACTTGAACATGCTTGAAACTTCCCATAGCTTTGGTTTGTGTTAAATGGGTGGGGAGGGATCGACTGTGATGTTAAAAAGAGGGAGGAAAAAAAAAAAAAGGGAGGAAATTCAGGCACACTGTTAATGCTGAGACAGAAAACAGGAAATTTAGTTAAGGATTACGCTTTTCCATAATTCATGTGGTTTTCCCCCTTCTTTCTAACAGACAAGAAAAAGCTTTAATTACTCCAGCCTATGTTGGTTCTTATAACTGAAAATGTTTCCAAATATACAGTTAAAGCTATGTATATTTATTTAATGGACTTTTAAGATGCTGTAAAAGCTGAGAAACTTCAGTAACTTCTGCTTTGATTTATCTTAATTGTACGGAAAGAGAGAGGGGGAAAGGCTACAAAATGCACTGCGTAAGAGTTTAACATTCTTCTAATGCTCTCCAAAAGCTTTATTTGTTATTTTATCAACTTATCGCTTTCAGAAAAAAACCCCTTATTTTTAATTCTATAGTTTGGGGTTTTTTGAGCCCCGAAGGCTTTTTATCCATTTCTGCCTCATCTGCTGTTAGAAAAATGCACAAGGGCTGAATGTTTCTCGTGTGTTTTGAACCTTTGCTGCTTGTACTCAGATTTTTCTGCTTCAATTCTGAAACTACAGAAGCATTTCTCTGTAGGCTTACTGCAGAAACTGCTTTTAGGAGGGATTCCTGCTGTAGTCTTCCAGTCTAAGGGTAACTTCTTTCTTTCTGGTAAAGAATCCGTGTTTATGCTCAATAAATCATTATATATCTTGCCTGTCCTTTCCAGTTCCGTGCTAGGGATTATGGTATGATTCTCAAGCACAAATGTGAATTTAATGTTACTGTGCAACTTTTCTATTGGGGGTAATAAAAAGGCCTGAGATGCTCTTTAACTTCTTAAAAGAAAGATCTTTAGTTAAGGTCAAAAAATACAACCTTTCTGCTTGTAACTTCAGAATGGAGTCCATAAGCATAATCTCAGATGTGGATGCGCTTCTGGCTGCTGTGGGAATGAAGTGTGTGCATATAGAGGTGCTGAGGATCCGAGTGGATGGCTCCAGGTAATGCATTTCCAGTGATCAAAAGGATCTGGTGAGCATTACATGTTGTGTCTTGGGCAGAGTGCTGGGAAGCCACAAGTGGAGCGAGCACCTGCAGTAGCATCCGATGGAAAGCTTGTGTTGGGCTCCTGCCAGGCAGGTTTAGTGGCAGCTAATCCCCATTAAGTGTTGCTGTCATTCATATTATGAATTGAATATGGAGTTATGCTCTTGATTTTGACCCGTTGGCTTCCATCCTTGTAAGATCCTGCCTGGTAAAGCTTGAAACAAAAGTGGTGCTGATCATCTGGAAGGATATAAAGTGAGTTTTTTGCAAAGGATGTGTTAGCATTAGCAAATGGAACATGCCTCCTGGTACCAGCATGTTTTCTGCATAAGTACTGGCACTGTAGCTGTGAGATGGGGAAATAAATACTCATAAATCATATGCTTTATAAGAGATTTTTGAAGGTACCAGCTTTGAAAAGCAAGGAAGGTTGAGATGAATGTACTAAAATAAGAAATATTATCTAGCAGTTGAGAGTGGGTTGGTGTCCTGTAAGAAATGGAATGAAATGAAGTTTGGAGACAAAAGTCTGCAAGAATGGAAATTCAGGTGCTGACAGGTATTCAAACTGTATTTTCTTTCACACGGTCAGGGAATCACCAAGTTTAATTCCTTGGTTTGGCTTGTTGGTTTCTTGAGTGCTGGTAAAGAAGGGTCACAGGAAGTCTATAAATGAGGACCATTCACCTTGTGCTTCAGTCAGGTGAAATCAGCTGCAGGTACTATGGGATTAGATGCTGGTTAGTGCAGTGATTTAGTATTGTGGTTGCTTGGTTTGTGGTTTGTGGTTTTTTTCCCCCCCTCACAAACAGGACCTGGAGATTGTTTTCAGGTGGATGTGTAAGAAAAGCTCTCAAAGAGGAATGTAAAACTAACCTCTCATCATGTCTTTCAATTGAAAACCTTGTGCTGCTTTGCCTGCAGATGGTTTCCAGAACATAGGACCTGTAAGTGCTGTCAGTTTGGGTCAGGTGCGTTTTATTTGAGGTGAGACTGTACAGCATGCCCATTTTTTGGGAAACAGCAGTGTGAATACACATGGCTTTTTCTCTCTCAAGTTTCTCCTTGCAGCCTTACTGAGTTGAGTTTGGCTCCTCGCACTCCATCTGAAAGAGCTGCTTCAGGCTGTGCTGTGCGTTTCCTGCTCATTTGAGTGAATTCTTGTTTCCTGGTGCTGTGGTGCTGGCTGTGTTGGGAACCAAGCTATAGAAAGTGTATCTCCAGGAAGGGATGTGAGAACAACGGGTGTGTTCCTCTTAATTCCATTTTGGTGAGTCTGCAGACTTGACAAAGCATAAATCCCACCCTGTGCTCTGAAGGGGCTTGCAGTAACTATCTTCATGGGAAAGGTAACAAAATCCCGTGTTTTCTGCTGATTTCCACTGCAGAGGTGCAATGCCAAATTCATTTGTCAAGTGCTCAAGTATATGGTGTTATGGTCCCTGGTAGAAACCCATCAAGTTTAGAGCAACTGTTTTAAAGACTGATATATTGGTGCCTGTGAGACGCAGCAGATACACTTTGTAAAGATACCAACAGAAATTGGTGTGTTGGGTGAAACACTGGGTGTTGGGGTGAAAGAAAGGGCTTCACTTCTGTTCGTATAGATATAAGAGGAGCTGGTGCAAGTGACAGCAGTAGCTCTGTGTTCCCAGCATACCAATGCAGATGGAACTGGTTCCTTGCCAGGTATTAGTCATGGGGCACACCTACTTTGGAAGAGTAGCCTGTGGGTTTAGAGGAGTAATTATTTTCTAGCAGCCCTGTGGGGCACAAGCAATTGAGCTTATGGAGGACAAGGAAGGGCTTGCTCCAGGATGTTACTTAAAAAACTGTGCGCGTATGAACAGCAGCTGGTGACGACTTGACTGGAATTTAATTTGTCCAGGCATTGTTCATTCCAGGCATCGTGGAAGACACAAGCTTCTGAAGGCTGAAACAATCGCTGGACTGATACATCTTTTGTGGCTAATTGCAATGGAAGCTGGATCACCAGAGCTGCAGTGGGCAGCCTTTCAACTTGGGCAGGGAAGAAGCTGAGCTGCTCTCATTTCAGGCCCTCTGGTAGACTGTCCAGCTTAGCCCTTTGTCTTGCAGAGCTCTTGTAGCAATTAAAGGCTCTCTGTGTCAGAGACCTTGGGGTGAGCGACCGAGAACCTCTCTAGCTGAACTGCAGTGCTCTCATGGGTCAATATTAAGCTTAAAGAAGTCAGTGCTTCTGACTGATCACAGAATTCTTCTTCTCTGATTGCTAATTAGATGGGTAACATTCTTTGCCTTATTATCCCACCCTCAGCTCTTCTTTCCGGGGATTTAGGTTGACAGTTTCTAGAGTGCAGTTAACTCTTAAATTCCTGAAGTAGTTTAAGAGCAGCCTGCTCTTTTGGTGGGTGCTTGTGGAAATGTTTGTGGAGTATATGTGTGAAAACCAAACCAGTGTGCTCTAGATCTAACATTTCTGTTAGGATATGATGTTGGCTGAATGTTACATCTCATTTTCCTGTTTCTTTTGGTTTATGGGTATTTCTGGGGGCAATTCCAGCACAGAGTGCCTGTAGCTGTGACTTCTGGAGGACTATATTGTCAGTCTGTTTGTCAGAAGGCAAGGCTCTTGTCAGGGTAGAGGGAACAGAAGCTTTCCCATTTGCTAGTGAAGACTATCTTTGTGATAGCCCAGGTAGGACTATTTTACGTGGTCCAGCAGGGCAGTAACTTTAATAGCCTCAGCAGCTGCATGAGTTATATATAAGAAAGCCTGTTAATGCAGGTATACCCTGTCTTTGCTGGAGAAGGTTCTTCACTCTCTTGCAAAACTTCTTAAACAGCCATGATTATTTTTTTTTTAATACTTTTTTAAGTGTGGAAAATACTGTTCTTGTGTTATCTGGAAATAGTTCTCACCTTTGGAATAATCTTGTTCAGCAGCACTGGAGAGGCACAGTGCTCAAAATAGCAGCAGCTGCCATAAGCCAGGATGGAGCGGAGTCGAGTGAGTTGTGTTGTCAGTCGTGGGAACATAAATCCCATTCCACCTGCAGATGAGCATCCCAAAAATAGAAGAGGGTTGTCAACTACCAGAGGAGATGTATTGTGTGCATCTCTTTGGTTCACTGTTACTGCGCTCCCTTTGTACTGCATGAAGACGAGGAGAATTAAAGAGTTGCTGTGGTTTAGCTGTAGCTCCAGAGAGTAACCACTTCCTACTCTCTTCAGTAAATAACAGCTGGGAGAGGTTGTTTGGCTAGTAACTGTGCATGCTGTTATGTTGTAAGGGAAATACAATCTGTCTGCAGGCAAACCACCCTGCTTAAAAAGTGTGCTGCTCCCTCATTTTTCCTGTAGTTTGAGAAGCCAAAGAGTCTCTGCTGCAGCTGTTTTAAGAGGTTCCTGAATCTGCTGGATTTCTGCATCGAACCATTTCTCCTTGATTTAATCGTATAATCCCTGAAACTCTTGTCCCCTGCATAAATAAACCCTTTCTCCTTTATATTCCCATGTGCACACTGCTGTGCTGTGCTGTGCTGTAATAATGGATTCAAATTCCTGCAGGGACTGCTGGTTTCAAGCTAACCCAAGTACTAGTGCCTCTGGATTGGGTTTGGACTATCAAGAGTTACGTGGCTGGTTTCTTTCAAGCAGTTGTCCAAATGCTGTTTGAATTTTTAATGCATACAAGGTACAAATTAATCAAATGCAGGATTTTTAAATTACTGCAGAAGGGCTCTATGTTGGCTCTGGGTTTCTCTCCACCTTTCTCTTGTTGGCTTGTAAATTCCCTGTCCTTCAATCTCAATGAGGGACCTGCTGGCTTAACCTGTAGCTTTTATGCTGATTAAAAATGAAATGTAATGGCTGAGTGGGATGAAGAATGGTCTTGGACTCTTTTCACTTAATCCTGTAAGAGTATTGGAGAGGCTTTTGTCCACGTCTTCTGTATTTCTTTGCTTAATGTTCTTCAGCTGGCTAGCAGGCTGCAGCTGACCTGGAGAAGTTCCTCTTACAAGTGTTGGAAGCACAGGGCATTAATAAATTGTAGAATTCTGAAAACTCTTTAATTTCAAGCAGTAAACGCTTCATCTTGGGGCCTTTGGATGAAATTTGAGTGAAATTATTGAAGTAAAAGGCTATTTTCACTATCAGTGTTTAATTTTGCCTAAGAAAAAAAGGTTGCAAGTTGACAGTGCTCTTGCTTCTTGTACCTTCCTTCCAGGATAATGTTGTTGTTAATTCTAATTTAAAAGGTTGTTGTGGAAGTAGTTGTTGGAGTAGAAAGGTAAGGAGCAGGTGAGCCTATTACATGACCTAATACTTGTCCCTCATGCCTGCATGCGTTTCTGCTCATTTCCTACAGTCTAACAGAGTTTGCTGGCAGGCTTGTTGCCAAGTGCTCTTTACAAGGTTTTGCAAGCTGGATAAATGTGCTGGAAAAGAACAGATTTGTAAGTGAGAGCTCATCAATCTGTGCCCTCTTCCACCCTTGCACCCAGAGCTGGCAAGTACCTCTCCGTGAATTTGCTTGCATGACCAGATTTATATAAGATTTAACTCTACTCCATTTCTATAAATATTATTAGTTTGCTTTCCTGGCTTATGTGACACCGAAACAGATCTCGTTAGGGGTGGGCTTTCTCTAGCATTTGAAGGCTGCTCCAGTTTTCTCCCAGTAGCGGTTGCTGTTCAGACCTTATGAGGTTTGTTCATAGAATCACAGAATACTTAGGGTTGGAAAGGACCTTCCTATTCATGCATGAACTATTTGTTCATGCAGTTCAGACTTCATTAGCTGGTCAGAGTGAGGACAACTGTGCTACTGCACGTCGATGCTAAGAGAAGGGTTGAAATGGCATTGTCCCAAATCAGCCTGGCTCTTGGGATGCTGTGGATTCCTGCTGTCATCTTCAGTATGACATGTACCACACTTGATGTTTTGGCGGTGGAAGGAGCTTCGGTGTTGGTCCGTTGTGAGGGATGCAGGTTCATCAGATGATTTTCATTTATCCCAGTGGCTGGGCAACCATTTGCTTTGGGACACACTCAGCAGGCTCATAGGGACACTATAGATCTGTATGGTTTTGGCTTTGCTTTGTGACTGTTGGTGGAGGGGGTGATGTTCCTCGTGGGTACAAAGGGAGAGCAGTAGTGATGCTCTGTCGTGGGGACAACAGGCTTCAAGAGCTTCCCAGGTGTCTGACTGCAGGTTTATAGGAACATCAACATGATTCTAATGAAGCAGTTGAGCTTTTTATTTTCAACACTACATTAGTAGGGAAGCAAACTATAGTTGCTTAAGAAGCTTTTGAGAGCTTTTGATACAAGATACTGAAGAAGTGTGATTTGGATACTCCTATTTAAATACATTGTGTGAAAAAAGGCCTATTTCTGTGGTGCTTTCAAGCACAGCTCTGCCTTACGTTATGTGAGTAGTTTATACATAAATACAGGGGTCGGTGATGAAGAACAAATGGTAACAGGCTCTGATAGAACCCAGTGAATGTACATTTCATAGAATCATAGAATAGTTAGGGTTGGAAAGGACCTTAAGATCATCCAGTTCCAACCCCCTGCCATAAGCAGGGACACCTCACATTAAACCATGGCACCCAAGGCTTTGTCCAGCCTGGCCTTGAGCACTGCCAGGGATGGAGCATTCACAACCTCCCTGGGCAAACCATGCAGTCTTTGTTGAGATGCACGGAAGGAAGAGTTCCTTTTGTGACCAAGCCATAATACAGTAGAAAATCCATATTTAGAAACCAGTAATGAGTCTCTGGAACTTTCTAAGGCTTAATTTCATTTTTAGTATTTCTATTTGTTGGCTTTTAATAGACATCAGTGACTTTGCAGGGTAATACGTTTCACCAGATCACACTCTGTGGTCAAGAATCATTATTATCTCTTTCTGATGTGTCACTGCCAGCAGATAGAGTGGCCTCTCATTTTCCATGAAGGATCACCACAATTTTTCTACACAGACCTTTTTGACAGTTAAAAGTAGTGTTCATCAACATACTTTGTTCAGTCACCTATTAGCAGAGTAGGTATCTTTAAGAAAATATCCCTAATATCTTTAGTGGAATGAGAGAGCTAACTTTCTTTCCATTTGAGAAAACAGAGGATGCATACTAAATCATGATTAATTCCTCTGATGAATGGCCAGGAAACTAACAGTGTGGCTACAGTGGTGAGAGAGGGGCTACCATAGCTACTGACAATGCAGCAGGTATTATTTTCAGTCAGTGCCTAATTGCCTTAGAGGAACTTATTAAACTGAAATCACTATTGTGTGAGGAGCTATTCCCATAGAGTATCTCCAGAGTGATCAAGATGATCCTGCTGTGGGCTACAATATAGATCAGTAAATGTGAAGAGTGGTTTTGTGAGGAAGCTGTCATTTTCAGAGCTCACTTGGCAAGGGAGGGCTCTGCACATTGTTCTGTATTTTAGTAAGCTGTTAATAGCAGAAATAATGGCTGATTCTCTTTTCAAATATTTGAATGCTCGTGATCACGCTTGAATCAAGTAAAGTGTAACAAACATCTTTCACTTCTAGATTCTTTGAAAGCACCACCTAAAGCTCCTTCTCAAACATCTTTCAAAGTTTCTCTGTAATATTGTTTGGTAGCTCCGTATAATCAGCACAGCTTGTGATACATGAATTAGTTTAATGAAAATAAGACCTGTTTTCCATCCCAGAGAGCGTCCTGTTCTCATTAATACTAATGGATGTTACACGCGTGCACTGACAATAACCTCACAGGGTTTATAGCCTAGTGATTTACCACTGACACAGAGCAATACCAGCTCTACAGCATGCATGCTGTCTTAGCATTTCACGTGACAAACACATAGGCTTGCAGCTGGAAAAAACAAGGGGATCAAATAAAAGAAAACTTTATTCTCCTTGGGCAATAGAACACTAAAATTTTGCATCACCAGAGCGGATTTTAGGAAGGGAAGCTCTGGAGATCCACCTTTCAGCAAATGGTCCTCATTTGGGTCTGCTCTGAAAGGAAATGAGCTCCATTCTTAGGTTGTATGCCTAACTGGGGTTAGCTGGTGCTAAGATTTTTGAGTACTCTTCTCCTAGGGAGCCAGAAAACTTGACTGTGAATTATCAGTGAATTCACTGTCAATAATTATCTGGCAAATTATCTATTTCCAGATAAACGTTTTTGCTCCGTGGGATACTTATTACAGTGGTTTATTACCCACTGCAGTTCTTATTGTAAATCGAGTAGTATAGCAAATTACTTGAAATCCACGTGTGCAGGTATTAGTAGTGGATAATTTAATGTTATTTTGAGGCAATTCTTTAAACAATTTATGCAGCACTCTCGGTCGTAACATTGAATTCACCCCTATCTCAACTAACGTGTACTGGAACACTTAAATAGCTGATGATCTTTTGTTCTGTTAGCTCAAATCTAAACAAGACCTAAGAAGATGATATTACTTCCCATTCAGTTGTTTTCAGAGGTGACTGTTCAACACATTGGTAAAACAGTTGAGAGAACTACTTTTTGGGGTTCCTATCCTCAGCTCCTCCAGCTGGTCAGTGTTAGTGGAAATCGTATCTTGGCCTACAGTTCTTAATGTATAATTGTTAACGATTATCACTTAATCTGTAATGCTGTAGAACCATCAGAGAGGAGAATATAGCAATGATGAATTTAAGTAAGCTTTACACATAAAGACAAAAGAAGTCTATGCCAGTCATCCAACCAAATATCTTGCTCCTTTACTTCTTGGTCATGTTTTTCACTAGAGAGGATGAACTGTGACCATGTATATGTTCTTATGTGGGAATTCGTGTTGCAGTTATGACCTAAAAAGAAGTTTACATTAAACCAGAGCAGATTGCTTATGGCAACTCCTGCATAATGAAGGAACACAATGAAGAGCTGCAGTTCATATTTCTCTTCAGGTCTGTTCTATTTTCATAGCTTTGTTTAAAAAAGTAGAAAATTGCATAGTATAACTACAAGTTCATTTGCATTCATATCACAAGCTGTGAGCTAGAACAGTCTTTTATATTTAACAAATATTGTTAGCAAGTAAGTGTGCCTTGCATCAATAAATTTTGGAAATGGAATGGAGTTTACACTTAAAGTTCCTTTTCTCTTAGTCAACACTAGCACCCTTTCCATAAACTGCAGGACATCAGTGTGGCCACCGTCATGGCAAATGCAACTTCATTTTCAAGGGTGATCAGCAAGGGAGTAGAGCAGTTCACTTACTGTTTCCCCAGCAAAACATATGCCTTTTGGGAACTGAGGATCACCAACATCTTACTGGACGTAATATTTCTAGACAGGCATAGCCACATGTCATTTTGAGGATGCTGTGTGTTATTTCCTAATAGAAAGGTGACTTCTGTTGCTTTAATTTTTCCTTAAGTTCTTTGTCTTCCTGAGATAGCGGAATTTTCACCAATAGCGATTAAATTTATTGCTAGAACTTTTTTTTTTTCACCTACATTAGAATAAGTGGGTTCAATTGATAATCCTCCCTTTCATTTCTCTAATAACGGGACTGAAGAAAACGGGTCTATAGTCAAAGTCTCCATTCCAGCAACTACTTCTACAAATGCAGTATGACTTTCGGAGCGCAGTTTTGTTACATCGTAAAGGTTATTAGATGACTTTATCTTTTATGCTTAATACATAATGTGCTATGGAAAGAATAATTGAGGAAGATGAAACTGAAAATATTTGAGAATGTTATGGGATCTCTGCACATACTTCCAATCAGTCTGTTTGCTCAGCCTTTCCCTCTGCTCTTGGATGGGCGCTCCCTGCCATGCTAAGCATGTTGCCGCTTTGGTTCAGATCTCCTGCCTGTCAGTTGGAGGTCAAATAACCTGTCTTTCTACCTTGTGAACACCTTGGTGATTGCTTCTTGTCTATCACCCCGAAGGGCCACATCAGCAGGTAGATATTTGCATGCCCAGCATAACATCTCGCTCATCGTTTGTGATCACATCGGATTCTCTGCACTGGTCTGAGCCCTTTTCCCTGTCAGCTGAAGGGGATGCTGCCTCTCAGACCCAGGAGGCAAATCAGATCTGTCTGGAAGCTGCAAAAAGCTTTTCTTTAGTCATTTACCTCAGTTAGCCAGAGCAGAGCTGCTTTTATGCCTTGATTGGAGATAATACTAGTGAAATAGCAATAACCTCACCAGTGTACTTCTCTTTTGTATGTAAATCCTTTCAGGAAGTGCATGACGGCCTCTGTTTTCTATGGGTCTCCGTTTGTAAAGAAGCTGTTATCACAGAATAAGTTTAATGGGTCGTGAATTTCGTGTTGAAAGCAGAGTCTCTCCATGACTTCTGATCTGCTTGCAGTAGACCTATTGGCTCGGCAGCAAGTGCATTAGGCTAAATACGCTTCCTCCATTGACTCTGGAGGTAACAGCCCTAAATGCCTCATTAAATTTTCATGGGTGACTGAGAGAAGCCATGAGAAAAGCCCCGCTCAGACAGCGGTGTGACGGCGGGGGGGATGCTCGAACCGGGGCCGTACGGGGAAGGGGCGGGCAGGGGTGAAGGGAGGCTCGCGTTGGCGGCACCATGGCCGGGTTTCACGGGTGGGCAGGGGCCGGCTGCCGCCCTCCCTCACTGACTGACCGCCCGCCCCTCGTTCCTCGCCGCAGGGAAGCCCCTTCCACCGGCACGGCCCCACTGCCGCTGCCTCGGGGGCCCGGGCGGTGCTGAAACGGGGGCCCGCTCCCTCCTACCGGGGCTGCCCCGGAGGCGGGTGACAGAGCGGAGGCGAGCGGGCGAGACGTGTGTCCCCCTCCGCCCCGCCCGGAGCGGGGAGAGCCCGGCTAGCTCCCCCTTCCTCATCCCCTTCTCCCTGCCCACCCGCACCAACGGCGCCGAGACCCCCAGCCCTGGGAGAGGAGGAGGAGGAGGAGGAGGAGGAGGAGACCGACCCCTCATCAGCAGCTTTCCTCCTCCACACACCTCCCTTTTTCCCCTCCCTCTGGCCTCAGCGCCGCACTGGCGGGGGCCGGAGAGGGCAGGCGACGCGGGAAGGCGGCTCTCCCAGCATGGACGAGCCATGTGTATCCTAAGGAATAACAGCAGCTGCTGCGCCCACGATGGGGAGCAGAGGAATGCGAGGAGGAGAGGGCTCGCTGGGGCAGGTGAGAGCGCCGGCTCCCTTCTCTCTTCGGCGGCCGGGGTCTGGGGGGGTAGGGGGGTGTGTGTGTTGCGGGGCGGACGGCTGCGCCCCGGGGTGTTCCCTCCAGTGAGAGGGAACCCGCAGCAGGCATGGGAAGGCATCTGGTCTCCGGAGGAAGTTTTGTGTTGCCCGTCCTCCCTCCGCTACCTCCGGTTCTCTCCCGTCACCCGGAGGGGGGAGAACGGGCTGAATTCAGCGAGTCGCTGGAACTTGCCGGTGTGGAGCGGAACGGGATGCGCTGCTTTCCGCGGGGCACAGGCGGCTTCTCGCAGCCCCCCTCAGCCCGGACGCTCCATCTCCCGGAGTCAAAAGATCAGAGAGGGACCCACAGCCACGATGGGCCGCGGGATTCCCACCGCCGGGACCCCCCGGCTATGAGAGCCCAGCAGTGCCGGGGGTCCGGGGCTGCTCCGCGTTCAGACGTTCCAGCCGCTGCCCGGTTGCACCTTCGGCTGCGGCCGCTTCCTTGCAGCGCGGTGCGGGCAAAGGCGGCCCCGCCGCCGTGCAGGGAGGCAGCCCGGGCCCCGGGGCAGGGAGGGGGCCCGCCGGCTGCTCGGCTGAGCCGTCGCTGCCTTCCCCGGGAAGGTGCAGCAGGGTCGGGAGACGCCGCTCAGAGGAGCGGCAGGGAAATGGCGCCTGGAGCGGAGGGGCCGCTGGCCGGGGGGGAGGTCTGGGGACCGAGCCTGCCCTCCCGAGCCGGGAGCTCCTCGGTGCCCGGCCCCAGCCCCTCCGCGGGAACCCCCAGGGCTTTTCCTTCGCGGCGGTGTGCGTTGAAGGGACTGGGTGTAAAGCGAAGAGTTGTGTTCCGGGTGCCGTGCGTTCGTACAGATCACCCCTACTTCGGAAAAGAACCCCACAAACAAACAAAACCTAATGTTGAGCGGGATGGTTTGAGTGCTTTTTGTGTTTGTGCACGGCCACCGCGTCACTGGGAACAGCTGAACAGAGACCCTTGCATTAGTTCAAGTTGAAAATGCATCGCTCTTCGGCTGCCGTCCGTGGGAAGATGCGCACGGGACCGCTGCCAGCCTGGAACAGGGCAGCCTGACAGATTCCGCTGGGATGGAAGCTCTCCAAGAGCCAATGCCGCCGCTGCCTTTCGGGTTTTGCAGGGTGTTTCACGCCGTGGCAGCTCATATTCCTGACCCGGCACGTTTGAAACGCCTCTACGAATGGTAAAGTAGTGAGGTGGGAACTTAGTCCGCTGTTCATCCAAACAGTAAATAGCAAAGCTTGTTTCTGGTTTGGACAGTCGTGGAGATTGCAGATGAATAGAAACTTTTTAATTTCCTTATGGACTTTTATTTTATTGTACATTTCAAACCGGTTAAGTTGATTTTTAGGTCTTTCCCCAAAGTACTTTTGAAAGCAAACTCCTTGGAACTCTTTGCCATTTGTCTAAATTCTGAATGCATGTCTGAAGCATTTAATCATGTTTATTGTTTTCAGCCACTCAAACGGAATAAAAATTACTTATCGTTGATGAAGCTTATCTCGCAAGCTGTTTCACAGTATGTTTCCCTTGCAAGACACAGGGCTGTGTTAAGCTACTGATGACTGTATTGTTTATTGTTCTTTCATTCTCCACCCTAACCCCCCCATAACACCAGAATCAATCTGTTCCTTAATACTGTACTCAGAAATAATGGAAGAGCACGTTTTCACCGGTTAGTTTGATATTTCCACTCGTATCTGAGATTTATATCTTTTATATTTGCTCTTAAGCTGGTTTTCATTGAGTGTGCTGAAGGCAGCTGATGTATTAAGAAAAGAATTAGGGCACAGAGCTAAAAGGCACTTTTCAAACTCTTGAAATGAAACTGTAGGTGGAATTAGTGCTGGATTCATGGCTGTTGTTTATTTCTTTAGCCACATAAATAACACCTTCCTAAAATGTAGAATTCCTGTTCCTTTGTTATTACCACTTTGTTTCATTAGACATTTAAAACACACTCTTCACATCTGTCTGAAAGTTAAGATTTATTGTTTGGTGTGTTTTGATACAGATGCTGTACAGACTGTACTTCATAGATGGCTTTGCTGTACTTTTAACAGTGTCTCAGCACAGTGATGGAGGACACCATCATGTTTTCTTGTAGTATTACCTTTGGGACTTTAGTGACTGCACACATCAGTGGTTTCATCTTAGGAGGATTGAAATTGATTTTCTTTTTTCTTGGGTTGGTTGGGGTTTTTTTTTTAGCTCAGCTGGTGAAAGACCCTGTGTATGTCCTTTGACCTGTGGCCTCACATGATGAAGTGACACCAATAGTGGAGGATGTAGACTTGAAGTAGGTGCTACTAAGGCTTCAAAAACAGAGGTACCAGAACAAACATATTGTCCTAGTGGTCAGCCTGCTTGGTTCTTTGGGCAAGGTACAGTTTGTTAAATACACTCTGGAAGACCCCTGCATAGATGTATAAACAGCTCAAGCTGCCAGTTAAACATTGCCCAGATGGGAGAACCTCTATTTTTGCAGTTGTGTTTACATTTAAAATTGATAGCAAATACTAGTAAAGAGGACCAAGATTTTCTAGACTTTATAGTTCAAATTAACTTTCCCAGTCAATATTTAGTCAATGTCTCGATGGTGAAAGTTAACTGTCCAAGTCAATGTTTAGTCAAGGTAATGACTTAGGTTTTATAAACACTGCCCAAGGATTCTTGCAAAATTCATCAGAGTTGCTGAATCACAATATGTTTACTCAACCAATTACTTAGGAATAAAAGTACCTTATTACTTTGTCTCTCATATGTCCAATACTATTTTGTATTATTTCAGCAGCGCTTGCCTTCAGGCCTGCTTTGACTTCATCCTTACAGTTCTGTCTTTAAAACATTTATCTACCTGGTGGATTTGTGAGATAAAATAAGTCAATGTAAGTGCTATCCTGTTCTTATGGATAGGAAGGTGAGGTGCAAAGATACCAGGTGCTGGCTTCCAAAAGGAAGTGTAAAACCTTACAACATACATTGCAGCAGCAGTGTTAATGTATGTAGTCCCAAGGAAGTCTTTGAGGGGTATGTAGTGGGCACCCAGCTCCTCCTACAGTGTTCAGGAAGAGGAGGGCACTTCTGATAAAGCAATCATTAGATAAAATATGAAAACAGTTTTGGTGTCTAGAGCAAAAAAATGAAGAGTATTTTGATATCAGTACTTAGAGTGCAAGATTGATGCATCTAGGAAGGGGTTGGAAATCTTTATTGCAGTTTCTTGGGGTTGAACCAGGATCTTCATTCTTCCAGGTTGTCACTTAAGTCTCTTAGATGCTAAAATCATAGTCTGGACTTCAATTGTGCCAGTGGTTTTTTTTCTTACTTTCTTTTTTACTTTTTAATTATAATTGTACTACTTGCAAATGCATTCCTTGGCATTACATGGGTATTAGAGTAGATATTCATTAGGATTTTACTAATCTGAACCTCAAGTGCTGTTCTGCAAATTTGCCAGCCTTTGTAAGGGGGTGCTTGACTTTATCTGCTGCACTGTTTTATTAGGAGTATTTTGATACAGTAGAATGAAAAGCATATATTCTCAACCAAGTAATTAATCAGATTTAAACGTTTTAATTTTCATACTTTGACATGTCACATAGAGAGCCTGCAACCGTATTTTGCCCTTAACGCTGTTTTTTGCCCAGTCTGGCTACAGTAAAATTGTGTTTCATGGTTGTGGTTTGAGAATTTAGTCCATGAATCAGTCTTGCATTTCTGTTTAAAGGCAGCAGAATTGTCACAACTTACAAGTGAGCCAACCCAGCACTGTGAGTTAAAGGAAAGCTACCGTGTTACTGTGTACAACCTCATCTGGGTATCTAATCTTATGCAGCCGTTTAACACATGTTCAGGTGTTAACAGTGATGAGCAGCGTTCACTGGCTTTAACTGTGCAATATGGGTATTTCTGTTCTTCTTTTTGTTGCTAAAACAATTGAAGGCTCCTTTCAAACACTGTAAGAACTTGTGTGACAAAGATTGTAGTGAAAAGCCCTTCACCATGTCTTTATTTTCAGTGTTTAAGTCATGCACACAAGTCCTCCTCTGTCAGAACCTGCCAGCATGAGCCTTGTTGGTAATGGTGGGGACTGCACGACCTATTTTCAGTGGTGGATCTTTTTCAAGATGTGTGCCACTTTGCAGAATAAGATCAGAGAGACCCGTCAGCTTTTGTTTCTTAATCAGTATGTTGCTTCTTGAGGAGTTAAGAGTGAAGCTCATACCCTGGAATGTGGACAGCTGTAGGCTGTCATGTCCCCAGATGTGGGTGAAGCATCCATCCAAGATCTCAGCTGTGTGTCCTAACCAAATCCATCCACAGTTGAGCAACAGGACTGCTGAAGGGCTAACTTGTCACATCTTGCTCTCAGTCCTCCTCTTAGATACATGAAGTAGTTGACACGGTCTTACAGCCCTTGGAGGTGTGATGCTTTACTTTAGCTGCTTATAGAATCAGAACAGATACTAGCTGTATGTAAGCTTTTAAAAATACAGTGTCCCTGAGCAGGAGAGGCCTGCCAGAGAGCAGGCTGAGGTCAGTTTCTAGCCTGTAAACCTGTGCACTCTCTATGGATAGTGCTTTTCTGTCATTCCATTACTGTTGGTTTAATGAGAGTGAATAAATTGTTATTTTTCTTAAAGATATAGACAGTGTAAAAATAATAAAAATAGGTAGTTTAATATCTAAGTACACAAAACACTGGGTTTTTTCTGTATTGAATTTTCTGTATCTCTATGTATATGTTATATATATGCAAAGATTTATTACCTGCTGTTCTTATTATAAAGATTTGTCAGGTCTACAGATAATGTGAAGCAGTTATACTCTGAGATTTCCCCCCACCCTCCCAAATAGTGATTACTCATGTGGGTAAAAGAACATCAGTTTCTTGAGAGTCTTTGCAATTCCCCAAGCCTGAAGGCAATTGAATAGAAATTTAGTGGACCACCTAGTTCTTGACACAGAATTCTCTGAAGAGGAGTCTGACCTAATTTATATTGTATTGAATCAAATAATCCTATCATGCATGTGTGCTTGCCATTTTGTTTCCTTTTAGCAGGCATATTGCTGTCTTGAAAAACTTCGGATTTAGATGTCCCTGTGGTTTTGGGAGGTGCTTTTCCTCAGTGAGTCGTTACTGGAAAATTACATTTAGGGGACATTTGTGACAAGGCAGCTAATCAAGACACAATACTAAGGCTGATAGAATTATTCATACCTGAATGAGAGTGTATCATTGTTTGGTACTGAGGGTAATCAAGAGTCCTCTAGTACAAAGTCCTGCCATTATTACTAAAGATGGAGCTGGAATCTCTCCAAAACGTTATTTGTAGCAAAAAGCAGTATAAATATCTTCATCAGCAGCGTGATAGGGATATTGGTGGGTGTGCCTTGCTGATGATTGCTGCATTTCATCTTCACAGGGTTGCTGATGATAAGTGGTACTGAATGTATTTGTTGGGGCCAGCATGCTTTGAAGCTAATTGGGAGTTGATTATTATCCAGGCTTCTTAAAGCAATTCATGGTGTTCAAATCCCCTTTTTTGGTGCTTTTCTCTATGTATCAGGGCTCATCAGTCTATCCATGTTAGTTCCCAGGATACACTCTGAAGCTGATCAGTTGGTTCATGGTTTGGAAGAGAACTTTTTAAACCTGCAGTTTTATTCTTGGAAAGCTTAGGGCAGTTGTGGGGCTGCATAAATTGAAGATCAGAGCAATGGCAACCTGAAAATAGTTCTTTGCTTTTTGAGTGAATGGTACCCTAGCTGCAGGACTCTTACGATTACTCAGTGTCACTCAGGGAGGTTTTGCTTAATCTCTTCTGACAAGACTTGCTTTTTCACTTAAAAGTGTATCTTTTTTAAAATGCAGTGTTTAAAACCTTTTGCTTGCCAGTTACAGATTGTTTTCTCCTCCACTTTCATTTTAGGAGGGCTGAGCATAAACACCTCTTTAGACCTGGTGAGTGATCAGCGAGTTAATAGGTTTGACAGTCACTGGGTACCAGCTGACTGTTCTTGTTTTAGGTCTGTGCAAATAAGAAAGGTTTTACTTCATTTCCAGCTGTGGAACAAATTGTATGAGGTTACACTTCCCTCGGACTGCGTGTGGTCAGCACGAGTGATGGAACAGAATAGTGCACTTTACAGTCTTTTTAGCCCATGTAAATGATGCTTGAAACCAGAAGAGGTTCTTTAATGGATACTTTCCTAATTCTCACAGTGTCACATTGATAACAGTTATTTTGTTCTGGCTGTCTAAGATTCACAATATACTTAACTAGGAAGAAAATCCACAACCTGATGATGATCAATTATGAAAAAGTTAAAACAATTTTTTACTAAATGGAAAACCCATGCATACTGAACAGCGATGTGTATTAAGAATATAGGTTGGTGTAACTGCTGTTGGTTAAAAGTTGACTCATTAATGCACAGCATAAAGTAGCTTCTTAAACATATGGCTGCCTTAGTTGTACGTACCAAAAATAATGTCATCAATCGATTGAAATATTTAAATGAGATTATTGACATTTGTAGCTTCACATTTAGAATTTGGAAATGCAAAGGCTTTAAGTATGCCCATTTGAAAATGAAGAAATTTAATTACTTGGTAATCCAATTAATGCCATACACACTTCTTATTTTTTCCTTCATGTAACTCTTTTCTAACCTACTGACAGATTGGTTACTTAAAGATTAGTAGACATCAGATTGGTTGTTTCTCACCCTTAAAGATTATACACTTCTTTTTAATGCTTGAAGTAACTCGGGGAAAATGTGGGTGATCTCTGTACATCATAGAAAAAAGTTACATTTCTGTTCTAGTTACTTGAGGTGCAGCTTTTATTATATGTTAAAATGGCAAAGAAAGAAAGCACTTAAACTTATTTCATTTATTCAGGTGTCTCAAATAGTTCTTGAGACCAAGACAGAATCATAGAACCATGGAGTAGTTTGGGTTGGAAAGGACCTTGAGATCATCCAGTTCCAACCTCCTGCCATGTTCGGGGACACCTCACACTAAACCATGTCACCCAAGGCTCTGTCCAGCCTGGCCTTGAACACTGCCAGGGATGGAGCATTTACTTCTTTGGGCAACCCGTTCCAGTTGAACAAGACACTTAAGTAGTTCCTGCATTGTTTTATGGTATCTCAAGATAATTTGCCCTGTCTCTAATTCTTTCCTTATAATTCTTCAGAAATAGAAGTTATAATTAAAGCACAATAAAAAAGGATAGTTCCTTGCTACAAAAAAGCAGTACCTTGAAGCGGCACACTGGAATGTTTTTTTTTGGGGTGTGTGTGTGTTTTTATTTATTTATATATACTATACATGTAAACATACCCATACACAGGGAGCATAAGCTTTTCTCTGTATTGTCTTCTTTTTGTGAGGCTGAGGGAGAGCACAGTGAAGAAGCAGCTACTTCTCACAGCAGAAACAAAGCATGCTCTGTGTTAAAAGGTAGAAATTTCTTCATAACAGATGTGAAAGCTATCTGAAATGAAGCTGCCGAGCATAGTGAAGCCTGGTGTTTTGTTGCAATAATGCTTAAAAATTCCAATTTTAATTGAACACTCTTCGTAGACGCTGGATGATGGCTCAATGCTGCAATGTGAACAGGCACTGTATTTCTACCAGTATGATCTCTTTAAATGGAAATGGGACAGTAGAACCCAGCACCCCCTCCCTTCTTTTTACCCTTTTTTAAAATAATTATTATTTAAACAAAACCCAGAAAAATCCCTCTAAACCACTCAAAGGTTTACTATGCAAAGATAACCGTGAACTGTTCAGAGCCCCTATAGTACAAGTGCCTGTAAAGAAGAATCCATCACTGAACAGAATAATAAGGCCCATAGCATGGCAGTAAGAAGTACACTTGAACTTCAGATGATGCCAAAGGAATGTGAAAAAAGCAAGGAAGGGGGAGGAAAAAAAAAAAAAAAGGAAAAGGAAAGCAAAGAATTTCAGTTTTAGCAACAGATTTGCTCAATTCTGTCTTGATTTTCCCTAGTTTCATCCCTTGTCTTTTGGCAGTGGAATACAGCTGGCTTCACATTTTTCATTAAAATAAAAGGCTGCACAAATATTTACCACAGGGGGAAAGTCAATTAGGGAATTAATTTGAGAAATTATGCTTATGATAGATTATAAAACAAAATACAAACTAAATAATACCAAACCTTATGTAAACTGTTTAAATTCACAAATTCATTATTCAGGGACTACATATGTCTAAAATCAAGCATATGCAAGCATCTGCATATGCTAATATTCCTTAAAAAAAAATAAAATATAAGAAACTCACAAAGCAAAATAGAGGCTACACAAACAGCACTGACTGTTGTTCAAAACTTCATTTGATACTACCAGCTGTCAGAACCAGGGCAAACTCCTCTTAATTTCACATTCTTCTCCTGAGCACTTTTACATCATTTCCCAGTTTCTCCTGTTACTAGGTAGCAGTAGTAAGGACGGCCCATAGAGGAGTTCTAACTCATCTCACATTACCTCTGCTTAACAAAGACAAAAATCAGTCTGCCTGTCTTAAATATTGTCCAGAAGAGAAAATTAACTACATTCCTGAATGACAGTGCAGACTGCAGCTACAGCCTGTAGCAGCTATGACATGCCAGAAGACAAAAATCAATTTTCTTTTTACCTAAGATATATTATTCTGGGTGCCTTTAAGCATGGCCACACAATATACTTCATTGAATTAGCTATTTTTCATCATGTAGTTATGTTCAGCTTACCAGTAGCAGAGACTCAACACAGCATATGATCCATTACAAATCTTACAGGGACAGTCTTGAACTGCTGTAACTCACAAATCTTAAGAAAACTAAAACACTTGATACAAAATTTATTACTGGAGTCCAGTTATTTATCAAACAATTGTAGGAAGTTACATCAGACAAAATCCCCCCAAG
>JBCJKH010060636.1:44528-58330 GCA_039877255.1 Loriculus beryllinus | reverse complement strand
TCCAATCTAAACCTTCCCTGTTTAAGCTTTAACCCATTACCCCTTGTCCTGTCACTGCAGTCCCTAATGAAGAGTCCATCCCCAGCATCCCCATAGGCCCCTTTCAGATACTGGAAAGCTGCCACGAGGTCTCCACCGCCATCAATTCAGAAGATGGAGCTGGCTTGCTTTTTGCTTCACAACTCAGTAGGCAGGGGGAAGACAGATTCTCTGAGACAGTGTTACTTTTTCTGCCAGGAGTTGTCTATTTGCAGAAGTGGGTCAACTTCCTCTTGGTGGACATGTTAGTGTGCGAGTGCCTAGCAGCGCTGCCTGCGAATTTCTGCCCGCTCCACGTGCGCAGGAACCTCTGCACATAACTATTTATGGCAGCCAAGTGTTTCATGAATTGCAGCAAGTTAACCACAAGGGGATGATGACATTTGGCGACAGGGCAGGATGAATCCTGGCTGGCAGACAAAAAGTCAGGTTAAAAATACAGAATGCAGAAGCAAACCCAGTCAGTTGCGACTAATTTGCAGGGAAACTGGATGCGCGGTTCCCAAACCCTCCCTGTTTCAGGCAAGCAGCATTGTGTATTTTGCAGTGGGGTGCATTAGGCCTGAGTGTGAGCATGGGAAGAACTTCAGCCTTCCTGGGATCAAGTATTTTTAATGTATTTTATATGGACTTACAATTTTTATTCACTTGCCTTACTCCACACCTTCTAATGTATACCAGACACTTGACAGCACCTTATCCCCATCTTGCCTATCAGTAAGACCATGGTCCATCAGGCTCCCAGAGCATCTCCAAAGGGCTGCCCCAGTACAGAAGAATGCTGCAGGGGCAGTCTGAGGGGACAACATCAGCAGACCCTGACACGTTACATCTTTGTGAGATGCAAGCGAGGCTACGGCCAGGTTTCATGGCTGTGGCCAGCCTTGTCTCCACTAAAGCTCCTCAAGCTTTCAGATACAATGCTTCTGTTAGTGTTCATACCCCTCATCTCCACAAACACACCAAATGTAACACCTGCCAAGGATGCATTTTGGGTTCCCATGCCTGCCACTTAATTACATCACCATTTAATTCAATCCTCAGCTTTATTTGATGAAATGCCACCAGAGGACCAAATAATTTACATGTAAACCAACAAAGTTTATTCCCCTTATTGTAATTGCTTTGACAAGTGTTAGCAGATAATTCCATCAAAGGCCCATGGAAAACTGCCATTTAATCAATACTTTTTTTTCCTTCAACAGGACAGCTGAGAGTAAGATATTTCTATAGAAAGTTGAAAGAGAAAATCAAATTAGAACACACTACTATGGACAACGCACCTCCAGATATGGCCCAATTTTGGTACTTCCATCTTGAGCCTTGTTTTCAGGGACACCAGCCACCCTAAAGTTCAAGAGCCTAGCACACTGCCACACAGGCACTGCCCAGGATGAAATCAAGAGCCTGCAACAACAAAGATGCCTCAAGTGGAGCACTCCACTAAAGCCCCTTGCATGGCCAGTGACCGCTGGCTCCAAGAAACTCAAGCTCTACCCTTAGCATCTGAAACCTTAGCATTGATAAGCCTATTAGCAGAACTCACTGAACTTACAGCAGAGATGGAAACGGGTGTTTCTGCACTTAGTGTATCAGCCCAGGGCAGGTTTCCTGCCCTAATCACAAGACACCTGTATCAAGCAGCCTACATCACCAATTGACTTTAAATGGTTGCATATGAGCTAGCTGACAAGGCTTCCTTCCCATCAGCAGGAAGAGCACAACTAGCCTGCAACTCTTCCCCCTCTAAAGCAGGCATAGTTGACATAAATCATGACACCAAAGTGCCGTTCTCTACATGACCGATAAAAGAAGCCCAAGGGGACACAGATGTTAAAGCCTATACTGGAGTTACCTCAAATTAAATAGGATCAACCTCACCCTTTGCTTCTGTCCCTGCATCTTCTCATCTCAAAGGCCTCATTAATACATCACAATAAATAATGCATATATTGATTATAAATACACTAATAAAAACAAAGAAGTTTGGCCTAAAGGGTGTCTACAGAAGTAGAGAAATAAGTACAGGGTAGCTGCATGTCCAATCAATACCAGCCCACAGGGAACAGCCATTTCTCTTTGCCACCATTTTATCTGCAATATATCGTACCCCATAGGTAAATACGTGGACATTTACAAGTGGGAATCAATAGAACTAGAGATCTTCCCACCCCCTCACCCAGAGAGGCCATTCTTCTTTCATTGGAGTAGACAGCAGTGAGAGGCCATAGATTAATGTCTCTGCTACTACAGGCTATCTGTTGTACCCAGGCTTTCTTTTGGGCCTCTCTGACCACTTTTACCCAACTGGAATAAGGTCAAAGACACTGGAGACCACACAGACCATTTTGGGAACCTGGAGCAAACAGCTTCAGCAGAAGGTGAAGTTCTAAGGACTACGTTCAGTTGACGGGAGGGGAAAAAAAACTGAAGCCTGAAAGCTTCACCTGCACGCACAGGATTTTGTCCCAGGCACATCACCAGCTAGTGAGTCTGTCTGTACGCCTCCAGGCTTGCAGATGGGTAAACAGTTGTCCCAGTCAGATCTAGATAAGGCCAGTGGAAGCCACTGCCCCTAGCCTCAGGGAACTTCAAGTCATTCCTGCTGATATTCCCACATACCTCAGTCCAGGGACATATCCTATGGTATCTGAAGGTTTTTTTCTCCTCCCAGGACAGGACAATATCACTCAAGGTGTCTGCCTTTTTTCTTCTGTTTTTAAACTTTATTCTAGCAGGAACCAGGCAATCGCAATGGCCATCGCTCCAAAGAGGCTGCCTAAAGCCAGACAGGCAGTCATAGAATCATAGACTCATAGAATAGTTAGGGTTTGAAAGGACCTTAAGATCATCTAGTTTCAACCCCCTTGCCATAAGCAGAGGCATCTCACACTAAACCATGGCACCCAAGGCTTCGTCCAACCTGGCTTTGAACACAGACAGGGATGGAGCACTCACAACTTCCTTGGGCAACCCATTCCAGTGCCTCACCACCCTCACAGTGAAGAATTTCTTCCTCATATCCAATCTAAACCTCCCCTATTTAAGTTTGAACCCATTACCCCTTGTCCTGTCACTGCAGATTAGTCCTTTTAAGTATAAAGAGCATTTCATTCATGCTGTTATGAACATGATGGAGTTTGGATTTGGATCCTGGAAACAAATGCCCAGTATTTGATAATGGGAAGCACCCAAATCTGGAATTCAAATATCCTGAAGTCTGGAAGTGTTTATGTTCCCATCTGAGCTTGAGGAGCACATCCCATCTTTAATTTGTGCGTCTGTGCTCCACAGGATTTGCAGTCTCGTTTCCCACAGACAGTACCTCCTACAGTCTCTTTTTCCAGCTGCTCTGCTGACTTGGTAACCAGTCAACCCAGAACAACACATCAGACACAGACTTCTAATATACAGCATCAGCTGCATCTCTCCACTTGTTTATTTTCTTTACTGCTCAAGATGAGTGGTTTCAGTGGCAACAAGAGGAATGTGTCCAGCTCCCCTTTGCCTCCAGTTTGGAATATGGTACTCATCTCCAGTCCAACACCTCTTCTGCTAGCACAGTTTTACACCTCTTCAGTGTAATCGCCAAACTGCATGCCATGCAAAAAGGCATATGATGAAAGCAGAAAGGGTGGGACTTAACGTTGACAGTCAGCATTGCTCCCAAGCCTGTGCTAGCGGTGCTGTGAAAGAGGAAAGGTTAAAATCTACTTCTCAACGTTCACTTAAAATATTGAGCTTATTTTCTATATGTAAAATTAGAATGGTTTGTATTTATGAATAAAATTGTATATGATGATCTCACTGTGCTTTAATAAGAATACATTATTTTCTCAGATTGAAAGATAGAGAAATTAGGACACAGAAAGTTCAAGTGAATCATAAAAAATGAACTGAGTCAAATGTCACATCTAAATTCCTGGATTTCTAATTGTCCCTTCCTTTTACAATTTACACACACTACATTATATCAAATGAGAATTACTTAGCATTTAAACGACACAATCAACTGAAATATCAGCAGCTCACAGAGCAGTAATTCTGGGTCTGCTTTTAAATACAACCATCCAAGTATTTTGCCATAGCTTCTCATTATTGATTTGTTACTGCTTGGTCATTTTGCAGCAATTAATGTGACATTTTTGTTTTTAAAACCCCTATTATGTTAATCAGTTAGAGTTATTACGATGAATGCTGATAATAATACAACAGTTTTTAAAATGTCATTGTGGAAAATACTGTATTTTCCTAGGCATTTCATGCATGCACTGCAGGGCGCGAGGCTGGCTTTCTTCCCTTTACCCTTCAGTGTGGCTGACAGTTTTTAGTCAAAAGAATTCTATGTTTTTCTAAGCACATTTGAGCCTGGAACATTACTTGGATTCTTAATGGGAGCAAAAAGCTTGGTGTTTGTGTAATGTCTTCTGTTCCAACTGTCTGTTTCCTGGAAAATGTGGTGGAATATTCGTACTCCACACCCTATGTGAATGATACTGTAGCCTTCTGACAAGTGTAAATTACAGAATAAAATCTGCATTCAAAGTCATTCATAGTCCTCTCACTGTCTGTCACTGCTGGTATACCTGCTTGGTTTGGGATTCCCTTGCTCTACCAGAGTCTAAGAAGGCCTTAATGAAAATGAAACTCATGATCTAAAGCTTTGATCCTCTCACTAGTTTCCCCATTACATCACCCTTTCAACAACCTAGCCAAAGTGAATGGGAGGGGAAAAAGACATAGGATTTTGCATTGCAAAATGCTACCTAATTTATCATGACACTTGTTAGAATGGTGTTATATTATTACGATACTTCCACAGACCTGACTGTAAGTAATGAAATGATGAAGAGCTAACACTTTGCAACTTCCTGCCTCGTCCTTGAGTTGATTAGAAGTACGGAGAAGACACGTTGTTTTGTTATATCCATGGGAATGAGCAAACCAACCACCATCCTGCTTGCCATGGCCCATGCCATCAGGCAAGGGAGGGCCAAGAGATGCAAAAAAGAGGCTTGCGTTTAGAGGTTGATTCTCTGTTGCCCTCAATCATTTGGGTTTCTTACACCTATGCAAAAAAGGTAAATCCCCTGCACATTTTGTGCTTCCCTGACAAATATAGACAGGATATAGAGTCATTTCTGCCACTGTACTTGGTGCTTAGCATGATCCTTACTTGGCTGGTTGTGCTGGTGCAGTTGTTTATGCACCTCTCTTGAGTAAAGCAGCTTATGAGTTTGCTCATTACGTACCATTCTGATGGAGCACGCTCTGTGGAAAAGCATGTTAAGTACAAGGTTTGGATCTATAAGGCAACTTTCATAGAACTTTTGGTTAGAAACTGTCTCTAATTATATGGAACTATGGCTGAGGTTGTATAAATTCTGATGTGTGTGTATTAAAGGTGTAAGGATAATACTTCATACTGCTGGGGGTATTATTGTTATTTCATATAGTGTACACCACCATAATACAGACTTAAAACTTGGATTAGCAGGGTGTAATACATGACTCGGAGCAGTCACTGAAAACTCTTTGTGAATACTGTGGCAAAGGCTAATGTAAATAAAGGAAGATCAAAGTAAACTTTGAAGTAGGAATGGAGCCTGACATAGCCTTGCAAGACATACTGTAGTTAGGCACAACCCAACAAACTGGAAATATTTCATTTTCAATTTCCTGTCCATGATACCAGCCTTAAGACTTACTTTTTGATTATTATTACACATTTTGGTTCTCACTGCTATTAGGTACAAGCTGTGCTGGCAACTTGCAAGCTTTCCATAAAGATATAGATTATATTTCCTTTCTTGTAGACATTGTTGATAGCATTTTCTCATACAGTAGAACAATACAGTCTACCAGCTCCACTAGAACATGACAAGTGCTGTCAGTGCCCCCACAAAACCACCATGCAGCAGAGAGCTCAGTGAAGGCCCAGGAAAGGGTGTTGGGATGTAAGTGCATCAGTACACTTGGCAGTCTCCTTTCATCCACCTCCATTTTCATCTTCGTGCAGAATCTCTCACACAAGCTACATTGCTAGAAGCAGCTGTGCCAAGTCCTGTTTTCCAGACCTTTCAAATATAATTAGAACAGGCTTATCTCATGGTTACAGCCATATATGTCTGTACAGGCTCTTGAGGGAAGCAGCAGCTTTCACTCATAACCACACAGGTCTTAACAATTCTGCATCTCAAATGCTGGAGGCTCCATGAGGCTTTTTTCCTGCCTTTCATCCCGCAGAAGGTGAACGAGCTTCAACTGCAAAAAAATCTGCATCTACTGCAAGTCCACTACGTCTCTTACAGTCTCACACCTAAGGGCCACTAACGTGCAATTCAGCTAGTCGACCACTGGGCTATAGCAATGAGCTAGACAGAAGGCAGAATCACTCTTGGTGAGTTGTGTCTAGTGGAGACAAGCCGGAGCAAGCAACTCCAAATCCGAACCTGTATTTCTCCAGAGCCCTTGTGCAGTCGCGTCCTACAGAGTAATGGACATCTTTTATTGCTGCATGACAGACAAAATTTAAGTGACTTTGATTTATTGTTTGGCAAGCTGTCAATAATGACTTCTGATCATTATCTCTTCTGCACAGAGAGTGCTGGGTACACTCCCCTCCTTTGGTGGTGTGAAAGTGGTAGAGATGCTCCATTCTCTTCGTTCTTGGAATCCCTGAAGGATGCAGTGCTGGGCATGGCTGCTCTGGACTGAGCCAGGCGCCGAACAGCAATCTATCAGCCACTTACCTGCAGCCCTCCTGGCTGCCCTCCCAGCTGAGAGCAGAAGCCACAAGGCAACAGAAAACTCCTTTACGTTCTCACCGCATCACTCGGCTGCAGCCAGCAAAACAGCTGGAAATCGAGATTTCCATTTTGAGTAGCTCTTGAGTGTAATGTGAGGACAATCACCATGAGAAAAGCTATGGGTCTAAGTGATCCCCAATAGATCAGCTATAGCATTTCCAAACAGACCTAGCCCCTTTTGCAGATTAAAGTAAATCCCAGAGTATTTTATTCTAGCTATAATACTAAATAACAAATCTGGATCCACTGTATAATATTTAATAACTCCTCCCTTTTTGTCTTCCCTGTGTCAAAGAACACCATAAACTTTAACAGACAAGCACTCAGAAATAAGGAAATACTCAAACACTGGCTGTTCTGTTCATGTGGAGGAGCAGCTATCCCCTCACATGCCATGTATCACTAAGTAGATGAATTACATTGCATGCTGTCTTCTAGAGAAAGAAACTGTGTCCAACTGAGCGGTGTCAGGGCCTGCACTCAAAATGCTGATTGCTAGGTCAGTGTTTTCATTATTACAGGTTCTTGGTGGAAACATAAACCACGAGAGCTCAGAGCTCTCACGGTTTGTACAGCTCAGCAGAATGTAGACTATTCAGTTTGGATGTATTTTATTAACACTGAGCTTTCACTTCACGCAGAGATAGCTTTTGACATTGTTGGCACTTCAGTAACAATTACAGCCCCTGTTATCCAGTGTATTAAAAAAAAAAAAGAAAAGCCTTTCTCTTTTTCAAAGGCATCTCCCTTTGCAGTGTGAGGTGTTTCTGTATCATCTCTCTGCCTTAAGGGATGTGGTGTATCACTGCTCGTAGGAAACCAGGCTCTGGGGATGCAGCTGTGTTGCCAGAAAGTCTGCGCACTATAGACGTACCTTTTGTGCATTGCCAGTAAGTTGTGGCTGTGACAATACCCTTAGGGGTTCCCGAAAGGTTTTGGAATGTAGGTGTATCTCTGTGCTTCCAAAAAGCTTGTGGCTGTGGATGCCTTTGTCTGTAGGGCTGAAAAGTTGTGTGCTGCTGATATACCAGTATATGTTATAATAAAGCCTGTGTGCAGTAGGTGCATCCCTCACTTCTGCTAGAGGCCTTCGGGCTATTCCATAGCCATTTGTCTCCACAGCATTTGGGACACATGCTGCTCTATATGCCCTAGCACATCTACATCGTAATAAAGTTGTAGGTGTGATAAAACACTTGTGCCAAATTACTCACTCTATTAACATATGCACCATCCCTCTCAGGAGCTCAAGATGATTTAAAATTGCTAATTAAGCTTCCTACACCGGAGATGAGTGAGGATTATGATGCCCATTTTACTGATGCATGTTTCCATGTTCCCTGGAAGCCTGGTGGTGTACATAAAATCCCCATGTACCTATTTTGGGTCCCTAGCTAGCTCTTAACCAGATATAATGCTAATCTGGACAGCAGATGAGCCTAGCACTCTGCAGCAAGCAAAAAATCTTGAAGCTGAGGGTGAAGGAGCTTAGCTGGCATCTATACAGCATATATGGAAAGTACCACATGTGTTCATCCTCTTGCTCTCAGGAACTGCAACTTTTGATTCAAGGACAAGCTCTATAGCTCTTTCTGCATAGCCTGAGCATCTCAACAGACCTAACTACCAGCTTCATATGACTTTGATGCACGGAACCATGTGCATTCTCAACAGAGTGAATTATCCTGCAGGACACTGTGCAAATACATAAAAGGTTGCCATCCAAATCTTTCTATCTGTGCCTGATGTGTATTTTCCCCTGAACAGTTAATGGGATCTAAGTATGCAGTCTAGACAATGCTTTCTCGGTTTTTGCTTTCTCAGGATAACAAGAAGACAGAGTGAAAAGATGCTGAACCCAGACAGATGTATAACAGACTACAACTTTCAGAAGATTATGGGGACTCCACTTTTTATGTTCACTTATTATGTTCCACATTACTTTGTCCTCTGCATGGAAAGAAATACTGATCATCCCATTCAATGGTAACATAAAGCTGACTGTACTTTTCTGCTGAATACTCAAAAAAATTATAGACCCTGATATGTGTTTAGCCAAGAAATGCATCTGATCATGTGCCCAGATGAGAAATCAGGCTCCAAATACCCATCTGGATTCAGAAATGAACTCAGCACCTCTTGTTCATCCCCAGTGGAAAGAATGACACACACAAGCGTGACTTTATGGTCAGAAGGCCTTGAAAATGTACATCCAAATTGTTTGCAACAATATACATTTGATCAGTTTTTGGAAGCTGTTAAAAATAAACAGCCAAATGATGAAGCAGTGGAGAGTGTCTGCAGGGAAAAGGTGCTTTGTGCCAGTAAGTTGAGGATGTTACCCTTGGCTCACAAGTCTGCATTATATTTTGGCCATACACTCAGACTTGAATCATGCAGATCCTGCAAAGATGTAAGAGAAGCAGAAGATGTCACTTGCTTCCTTAGGCTCAACCCCCACATTTTAAAAGCTGTATTGAATGTTACACACAGCATATGCTTTTCTACCTGTTTTTCTTCCCTTGCAATTAATATAGAAAAGCAGCCCTAGAATTGGGTGAATATTGCAAGAAGTTTTTGCATAAACATTTCCTGGTTTGAATGCTTAAATGAAGATGCTCCAGGCATAGCTGTTAAGTGTGCAACTGCACTAAACCTGACAAGCTGGAGAAGCCCAGGAGGTGGGTGGTGAAGAAAAAGTGAGCAATGATTTTGGTATTACTCATGGCTGAGTGCGGGCTCTACTTCATTTCCACCACCAAAGGTCCAGATGAACTCTGCTATCCCACTGGTTAGCTCTTCTTTGAATGGATTTTGTATTTCCACTTTGGAAGGGCTCCATTACTGGCAATGGTACATAACAATGGCATTGTATGGAAATATTGCAAAAGGATTTGTCAAAGATTTGAGGTTTGTATTGCTGCCTCGAGGATTTACATTGTAAAGGTGTTTCCAAGAGCTACCTTCCTCCTGCAAGACAGCAGAGTGATACTTCGTGAGCTGTGTGTCGTCAAGGCAGCAAACCTCCCAGTGAGCCCTGGAAACTCATCTAGCAGGGATGCATGTTCAGCCCAATGGAAGGCACTGTCAGCTCCACCTTCACTTACTTTAACAAACAAGTCTAATTCTACCTCCCTGAACGTATGAAGGAAAGCTGGCACCAGTCCCAGACATGTTCCAGCTCTCTCCTGAGGCTGCTGTGGATGACCTGCCATTTGGGCTGAGGGCCAAGATAGGAGGTGAATGCCAGATCCCAATGCTGTTTCCTCAGGCAGCAAGCAGTCAGCCCAGAGTAAAATGGGTGAGAAGCTTGGGTCTGAACTGGAAGTGGTTTGGGGATTTTTTTCTGACCCACAGAATAGGCAAGATTCTCTAAAAAGGGATAAGGACCTAGTATCGGGCAGGAAACTATTCCACCACTATTCCAGTTCACCCATGGGACGTGGTAAGGAATAACATGGGAGAGGACTGGGGAGGAAATAGCTTGGAGGATCCTGTGTATCTTCCAGGCAGGAAACACCACCAGGTGATGGCTGGAGAAGCTTGGACTCACTCTTCCTTCCCAGACCTGCTGCTTCATGTGTTCTGGCAGTTTCCAAGCACTGTCAGTGACATACCAGTTCTCGCAGCTGTGTTGCTGGTGCGTGAATCCTTCTTCTTAGAATATTTGTAATCAGCTACGATTTTGATGTGCTGCCAATATTTTATGTTTCAGCAATTCCTATAGGAGTGAGGAAATAGTAAGTTTTCAATCATTTCTATTGTGGCAATACCTGAAGAGAAATTCACAGCAGAAAACCAAGGCACTTTTCTGTGCTGATCACTTTCTTCCTGTCAGATTTCAAAGCGTGAGGCAAATAATAAAGAGGTTGGAGCTTCTCGGAAGTGGAAGGAACCTTTCATCACATGTAGTGTTAGCCCAGCAGCAGGGATCACACGGATTGCTGTAAAGCTGGCAGGTAAACTTGGCCCGTGTGGATGAAACAGAATAATAGAAGGTGATGAAGGAAACTCAGCTCTAGGTAAACAGAATAAAGACGCAAAGCCCTCAGAGTAAAACCCCCTTTTGGGAGAAGAATCATCTCTCACAATGGTGATCTTAGTCTTCTCCTCCTCCTGTCTCAGGAAGGTGTCTGTGGCAAGACCTGGGGAACTGCTCTATTTCTGTGACACCCTCCTGCCTGCAGCATGGGGAGCTAAGAGTGCATCAGAATTTTATTAGCAATTTTCCATTGCATCATACCAGACATCCACCAACATGAAAGCTAACGTTAGCTGAGCTGGTGTGACACGGGGTTTGTTCTAACTGAAAAGTATGTCTAAACCAATTCCATCAACACTTTTGTCGTGTATGAGACATGTAATGATTAATGTGGAGAGTCTTCGTCAAGAAGGGCCATTCCACGCCCTCATCCACGTATTATCAATTCCCACCTATAGAAAACATGTCTGGGCAAGACTTAACTATATTTGCTCAGTGAGATGTTTTCTCAGGAAAATAATGAGATTATTCATCCAGAGATTAGGGAGCTTGATTTAACCTCTCCTTTGAAGGACAGACTCTATAATTGCTCTCCTGGCAATACCACACAGCTCTATTTTCCATGTTGGACTCAGACCTGATCATCCTGACTCAGGTGTACGGGTTGTACCCACTGCTTTCCATTGGGAAGGATAGGATGTGTAATAACTTCTAAGGACTGCATGAGACAGAGTCCTGGGCTTTTAAAAACTAAATTAAATTGATTATTATTTTTTCCTTAAACTGAACAATTAGGCATAATCACCACTGCAGATGCATGAAAACACTTCTTACCAGGAAATAAGCTGTATGTTGTAGAAATGCTTCAGTATTACAGCTGGTTGCTATTCATTTGTTTCTTCTACTTTTCCAATGATACTGACATAGTTCAAGCATTTTCATCTGGACAAAGGTTTCAGGGTTTGATGGCTAGTCCACCGAAGCTGCTATTGCGTGTTTGTAAATTGTGGTTTAGACATGCACAAACATTTGTTTCCTGGATGCATCAGTTAACTCAGCTCAAGCTGTAGCATGGAGACATTTTTATAGCAAGAAGGTAGCTATTTTCACATGATTTGATGTTTATTTTGACAATTCTTGTGCCCTTCCCCAGCTCCTCACTCAGGGGCGCCTTCACTACCATTTGCTGTGCAGGTGATGGATATCCAAACATAAAAAGCAGGGCAGTAAGCTTTCATTTTAAACCCCATTTAAGGACAGCTGGAATTTCATAGAAACAAGCACAGATTTGTTAACTTTTTCCCCCTTTTAATTGACTACAATTTGTCATTTTGTTTGTTTGTTTCTTGATGATTGTTACTCGAGAACAGCAAACGAATAAAATGCAGCGTGTTTGGAAGCAGACTGACTTCCAACGAGATAAAACAAAAAAAAAGGGCTGCAATAAATCAATGAGTCATCTGATGCTCACAGGAAAAATGTGGGATGTACAGTAGGAAGGGAAAGTATAGAATAGAAAGAGTTGCTGCAGCATGCCCTGTTCTCCTGTCGTGCCTGTGTTATTGGCAGCTGGAGGTTGGATCTTAACCAGCATGGCTGTTCCTATGTAAGAAAGAAGCTGCTTCATGAGTATTTCACAGTAGGAAAGGGAACAGGAGAGTTCACAGTTTGCACTGAAGGCATCACCAGAAGAAAATGTTGAGAAAGAAAAAATAATACAGATTACCTCTGGGTATTTTTATGCATGCAATGGGTTGACGGAGAGCAGAAAACCTTGCAGAAAGCCAAGCGAAAGTCATTAGTGACTGTTACAATGGGGAGATTGTAGGGCAGGAAGAAAAATGTATTCTTTCTTAATTACACTGTAGACTTTTTCCCGTGGGTTCTCCCTTGGTTGGAGTATTAGTGCTTCATACTTAATTAGCTCTTCCCTCCTTCAAAGCAATTTTATGATATTAATTAATACAGCATTGTTAACCTATTAGTCCTGCCAACTGGCTTGAGGTATTGCACAAATGGTTAAAAACAATCAGCAAATGAAACAGAGCCATAATTTATCGAGGCTTTTTTAACTTGAAATAGGCTGCTCAGCCCTATAAAGGTGGTGACTCCAGGATCCCTGTCCTGTAGGCGATCTGACTCAGGAATGCTAAAGGCCATGTAGAAATGCAGGTCCTGAATCTGAGATACTGTCTCAGGTAAAGCTTTATGTCCTGATCCAAGATGCCTTTTTAAGTCATACTTAGCTCTCAGGATGTGAAATGTTGCATGGAAATTGAAAGAATTAAGAATTAAGTGGTGCATCAAAACCCCAGTGATGCTGAATCCAATGTCAAGATGTCAAGATTCATTTTGGAGGAAGTTCACATGGATGTGGAGCTACAGCATCAAGGCCACTTAGGCTGGCAGATGCCAAGATGCTTTCAGATTTTTGAAACCAACCTGCAGAGGTCATTATAAGTGGCTTCAGGGAAGATGTGGGAGATGGTATAGCAGGAGAAAGAGTTGGTTTTGAGACAAGCAGTAATTTAATATTCTGCAGAGGGTCAGGTTGAGTTACACAGCGCTTGTACAAGCTGTACTCATGATGCTACACACTGGCACCTCATGAGTTGCTATTTACTCTTTTTAAAAGAAATAGAGAAAGGTGAATAAAGTGAATATAAATAAAAAGGCATAGAGACTGGGTGGAGAGCAGAGTGGGGCTAGCACAGAGCTTGGGACTCTGCCACAGATAGGTCAGAGGAGTTAGCTCAGCAATGAGAGGTGGAATATAACATTTTAAGCGCTGTGTTTGCTGGTGTAATGGCTGGATGCATGGGCTGGGCACACCCTGCAATCACACCCCCCAGCTGATGGTGAACAAAAGATCAAAAGCTCTCTGGGAGCTTTTGACCATGCACACACAGGGGCATAGCTGTCCTTTTAAAACAAAGCCCAGGAGAGAGGGATAGCTGTGGCCATTGCATCAG
>JBCJKH010060636.1:0-39045 GCA_039877255.1 Loriculus beryllinus | reverse complement strand
GGGTGCCCAGAGAAGCTGTGGCTGCCCCATCCCTGGCAGTGTTCAAGGCCAGGTTGGATGGAGCTTGGAGCAACCTGGTCTAGTGGAAGGTGTCCCTGCCCATGGCAGGGGGCTGGAATTGAATGGGCTTTAAGGTCCTCTCCAACCCGAATCATCTATGATTCCGATCCAGTTCTGGGTCTCCACTGGTTTTGCATGAACATTTGTTGGCATCCCTGAAGAATGTGTATCAATAATTCTCATGCAGCGGTTAAAATCACCATGAGGAGGTGAAGGGAAAGACATGTTCAGTGCTAGCTAGCTTTGTGACAGAGGCTTCCTTCCTCCAGCATGTTAATTAATCTAAAATTCAACCAGTTAAGTGCTTTTAAGGAGAATAAATGGATGGAAACACAGAGCCATCATTCCCTCACTCCTTGTAAGCTAGCACCGCTGACTGAATGCTGATGTCATGCCATAAAATGATGTAAGTACAATCAGTCATTTTGTTTATTGTGGGGCTACATCTAGGCCTGAATTAGGCAGAAAGAGAGCACATTATGTGTATACACATATCACAAAGAATTGAAACGAAAAAGAATAAACCTGTCTTTTCATGTTTGTTTTTTATTTCTGCATGACAGGTCACTTTCAGCTGTTACTCTGTGAGTGCACAGTTACCTGTACTGCATGCTCACCTTCAGATGGAAGGCTGTGCTGCTTGTGTCTGTCACCACTTGTTGGTGTAACTTTTTAATTAAAAACTGACAAGACCAAGAAGACTGATTGTGCAGTTGTCAGTGATTGATTTACAAGGAGTTTCTTGAAAGATCTCTATGTATGTGGGTTCTTGTTATTCAAAGAGCATGCAAGCCATGGACATGTTCTCAGAATCTGAGAAGGTATTAGTCACGACAGAGCGAGAGTATTCATTTGAAGTGCTCAGGAAATTTGGCACGATAGGTCCCATTTTAAAATCAGTCCATTTTCTCAGCCTTGGGGGCACAAAGTGAGGTGCAGAGGACATACCTGACATCATCCCGTTGTCTGATGAATCAGATGACTAGAATTGTTGTTCGAACAAAACATTGGGATTGGCAAATGATTCATAGCACTATCCAAGGAATGATCTATGTGGAGTCTCTGGAATGTGAAGTCAGTCAGTAGTATTTTTAAGAGACTGATATGTTGCTCACCTCTAGCAGTAACTGCTTATATTTGTGTACTTGTTTTAATTTCTTCTGTTAAAATTGTCTGCATGATGCTGCTGGAAGAGGTCAACAACACTTGAAAATGATGTTTTTACGGTACATATTTCTGTGGTGGTCTGCTCAACTTCCTACTTATCCCTCTTCCACTGTATTAATCATCTGGCAAAAGATAATTGCTGCAATATTTTTTGTTCCCATACCGCTATATGTTCATCAGATTACTTCACCATAATCAGAGTTCATTTTTGCAGAAGAGATTGAAATGTCCCCTTTAGGGAAACTAAAATGAAATTAGGTATTCCTTTGCACTGGTATACTATTGCTTCCAGCTTGAGAATGCAAAGCAGGCCACTGTTGTAGACAAGGTTGGATGACGTGGTAGAAACCTCATTATCAGCCCACAGCACGTTCCCTATAACTTAGAGCTGTATCACTCGTTTTAAGCGAAAGTGTAATGTATGCAGGTCATTTGTGATTTGAACAAAACAGCAAAGTTTTGCCTTTTGGATTGGAATAGGAGATGCATGATCACATTGCTTTAGGAAAACATTGTGCATGTGACTAGCTGCATATAAGACTACAGAACCTGTCTGTAGACAGAGGCAGGGACCAAGTTACTAGAAACATGTGAATATTCAGTCTGAAGAAATCAGAACTAGTTGCTCTTTTAACAGAAGTGTGGACTATAAAATTGCAGCGTGTAGCTAGTGACTGTCACAAGCAATGAAATGAAATGATAGACTACAGTCCTGCAACGGTGCTAAGGAGTACAGCTGAACGATCTCATGATATCTTACAGCATGAAATCAATTTTCAGAGGTAAAATGAGAACTAACAGAGCAGCAAGCAGATGTGTCATGCAAGGTTTGTAAGGAAGTTACCATCAGGCATGACTTAGCAAAAGAAATCAAATCTTAAGGGTCTTGAAGAATTTCCACACTTAGAACCACTCCCCCATACCTCTACATCCTACAACGGTAGCTACAGCTCAGTCACTGCCACCTCACACCGTGCAGCCCCATGGTATGTAAGTCCTGGCACTGTGGTTAGGGCTGGTACTTCGCAAGCTTTCCGGGCTAGGTTTAAATTAGGAGCAAGAGGTTGTGGGGTCAGCACTTCATATAGGGCTAGTTTTGGGCACTCCAGGTTGGAATATTATGTGTGAATTTGCTATTATTTGGTATTTTAAAGAAGAGTAACTATCAGCACTGTAGCAGCTATGCCATGGTGTATCATTTCTGAGAGAGAGAAGGTTTTACTGGCCCTGACACAGACCTCTGCGGTCTCTCTCAGAAGAACCACCAGAACACTTTCAAGGCGAATAGGGAAAAGCAAATGCACCGCACTGGCCACTCAACCAAGGCAGAGCTAGAGAGCTCCGGTTGAATTACTGAAGGCCAATCTGGACCACCTTTTTCCAGGTGTTGCAGGCAGAGACTCAAAATTTTATGTGGTGGTTATCTATTCACAAAGCACCCAAGGCTGCAGCTCAGGCACAGCCAACCAAACAGCATAAAACCCACTGCAAGCTCCTTTGATCTTGTGTATGCATTGTGATTCTATCAGGAGATTTATGAGAGCAGCCAGCAACACTGCACAAACAACAGGGCTGAAGATTGCACAAGAGCTCAGCACAGAGAACGCTGAAGCCACTGGGCCACCCTCACGACAAAAGTCTTTTCTCTTGCACAAGACCCTTGCAAGGGTTTTTCTGATTCCTGTACAAAGAGAACAGGGGCTACAACAGAACTGCTAACCTGCTGACCGATTTAATCTATTTACATGAGCCAACACAGCCTCTCCAGTTAACTGCCACTTTTTTTTGACATATTCCAAAGCATCTCATCTTTGCTACATGAGGATCTACAGCAAGTGAAAGCAATTTGGATTACACTTTACTGCCCTGTCTGGACACCTGAGTGTGAATTAAAGCTGGGGTAGTGTTAAGGGAATTATGTTGCATTTAGCATGAGGACTGATACTAAGAAAGTATAATTTAAAATCCCTTACTCTTTTTTAACTCTGCCTTAGAATTTTGATGCCACAGCTCCCCCGAAGCAGTAAGTAGTGCACACAGACTTATGGTCAACATGTAGTTCAGAAAGAAAAAGGAGCAAGAGAGGAATCTGTTCCAGCCACTACTGGACCTAACCCAACAGAAGGCCCTAACACACTCCTTGGAGAATCCTCAGAGGACTGAAATGGAGCTCATTGCCCTGAAAAGAGCACTGACACAGGCACTGCAGGGAAGGAATGTCATGAATTAACTTCTTTTGTGATCAGCTCTAAGGACTGCATCCCAGAGTACTGCACTCTAGAGAAAATACACCATTCAGGGGTAACTGGAGGGCCTTCCCACAGCATGCAGTGTGCAGTCCCACTCCCAGAAGATGGATGAGAACAAATGCGTTACCTACATTGGTCATTCTTAACCTGCGGTTTACAGATCTCCAGCACTTTTCCAGTGGAAGTCCTGCTTTGTATTCAATCAACTTACACCATCTGCTTGCTTTGTTACTTACCTAATTACCAAAATGTCAGTTCACCAGGGGCTTGTTAGTCCATAAACAATGTGCTACTTACATTTTTACATTTAATGTTATTTATTGTAAAATAAACTTATTCTGATAGCACTCAGAGTGGTGCTGCACAAAGCAGAGCTGTTGCAGAGAAGTGCTCTGCTGAAGTTCCTGCTCAGTTTCTTCATAATCAATACCTAGAGAAAAAGCAAGGACATCAATTTCCAAGCCCCAGCCTGTACACTTCATGGTGGTCATCCTATAGGATACCATCAGAGAAACCAATGGGTGCAGAATGATGGAGCAGGCCATCACATCAGGGGTTATCTTCCCACAACACCATGCTGTTCAGTCAAACAAGCTACGCCATTCAGTCAAACAAGCTACGTCAACGCAGTGATCAACAAGGAGGATATTATAAATCATCATGGCTTGGGTATACTTAGATGCCACATAGTTTAAGGAGGCTTGAGCAAAATAACAAGACACAAAACCGAAGTGTAAATGCATAATCATTAGGCAAAATAATGTGACCTTAGTTCTACAGAGGTGACCTCTGCCTTGTGCACTTCCAGAGCAGATTATAAGTCAGCCCAGCAGTTATCCTGCAAACCATTAAAAAGAACCATAGAATCACAGAATGGCTAGGGTTGGAATATGCATTAAGCTGTAGCCCATGGAAAATGTTTCGGGAGTCTTGGCTGAGATCCAGCCTGGAGTCAGCCGAGCATCTGTGGGAGTGCTGGGCTCCTCACTGCAAGCATTGTCTTTGGGCTGACAGCATCACAGCTGTGAAAAAGGACACTGAGGAGCCTTGGCAGAACACTCCACATTACTCAGTTGGTGCAAAATATTGGTGTAACATATGATGTTTTGGATAACTATCTGAGTTATCACTAAAACTCTATAAATGTGATGATATTCCTCCACTGCCTGGGCTCACAGAAACATCTGTTTATCAGATATGAATGCAAGGGGCTGGATCACACTCCAGGATTTTTTCATGCTGTCCTAGTAGAGGCTGCCTTAAGTAAAACAGAAATTGAAAAGGAAATTCCTGAATAAAGGCAAAAAGTTCATACCATATATGGCTAGGAATATTTGAGGAAGACATCCTGATTAAAAAAAATATGATTATAGCTACATATAAGATTACTGCCAATTTGTTCTGATGAACACTTTTGGCACATCTCATCTGATGGTGTCCAGTACTCCTCAAGCACTTAAAAGAACTTATGCAGAGACAATTAAAACAAATGGAATCTGTCTTGTGACTCCACTGGGATTTGGAATTGAAGTGCCAGAATGCTATCTGTGTTTTATCACTTTATGCACTTCCTAGTGGTCTTTCCGTCTCTTGGATTTGAAGATCACACCCCTGGAATAGATCACAGGAAATCCAGGCAGGGAAACCTTTATAAATATATCGTAAGACAAATAGATAGATCCAGTAGAATAAAGGCATAATAAGATGATATAATTACTGTATGGTCAGAATCAGAGTTCTGTTTTTGTAGTCAACCTTTAAAGTGCAAGGGGTGACATTCTTGCCCCACTGAAACCAGTGGGATTTGTGACATTGACTTCAAGACAGCTAGGATTTTAACTCATTTAATTAGCTATGAAAACAAGCCAAAATCCCAAATTTTCCTTGAACTCTGACTAACTGGAAATCCAGTTTCAAAATTCAGAGCCTATGCTCAGCTCTGTATGTAACAGACTCAAAGCAGAGGCTGTCATCTTGAGAAATACATCCATAGGTGACCTAGTCACACTAACAACTTTGGGGAAAAGAAAATCACAGGCAAAAATATCTGGTTTTCATGTTGGTATTGCTACTGCAGCTAACAGTGTTTGATTCAGTGTGCCTCTCCAGCTCCCTCCAATCCAAACATCTTTTCCCCCTTTTTCTTAAAGGAAAGCATTTGTAGCACCAAAAACTATTGCTAAAAATTTGCCTGTTAATGTCCTGAACTAATCAAGAGATTTTTACTAGCAAAAAGAAAAGATGATTTATGACCATATTTAGAAGATAATCAGGCTCATGATAATTTGTATGATATATGGGATTTGCTTGTGAAGAATTTTCTCATGTCTGAGTCCCACTTAATAGAAGAAAGAAATTCCTTTGTTGGTGACTTTTTAACACAGAGGAACTTGGGGGTCAAAGACCACATTTATAATATGGTATGCGTGACTATTTGCAAGCGTAATAGCTAATTGTACATAAAGAAAGGGCTGTATTTCCTCATCAGAAGTATACAATAAAGTAACGACACATAGAGTATGTGCCCACTGGCTGCAAATTCCTTTCTAGAGGGAATCTGGAAGGACCCTGGTTTCTGGAAGAAATCCCCAACTGCAATAATTAGTAGGCTTGATAATTTCATAGTCCTCTCTCTGTTTCATCATTTATCTGTCTTCTCATGTCCACATTCATTGTATATTGATCTCAGTGGATTTCAAACTCAAATGAAGAGTTGAGAGTAGTAGAATGAGACACTACTGTAGGGAACTGAGGAAAAAATATGCTGCAATCAGAAATTAATGATGGATCTGGGGGCTTGCCTTCCTCTATTTCCTTCTCCTGTATCCTATACAAGGGACATTTTACATCTCCCTTGAGCAGCCATTAACAGCATGGAGAATCTCTGCCTCAGAGTAAACTACTGTGTGGAAAAATAAGTCAGAGCTGGCCTGGAAAATGGTCAAAGTGGCAGAAGGCAGCTGCACACTGCACAGACTTGTCCATCTTTCTAAGTGAGCACCTGCAGAACTGACAGTACAAAGAGCCATCTGAAAGTTGGGGTGCATCCTGGATATGTTCCTGGCTGAGAATATTGAGAAATACAGACATCTAGGGAGGAGAAGATTTGCAGAAGGCTCTTTGCCTGATTTGCTGATCAAAGTTAGGAAACCTTGTTATAGTCAGGGCCCAACAGCAACATCCTGAAAACATTTAAGAACAATATATTTCCAGTAAACTCACAACATGTTTTAAGACAGCTATTCACATTCTGTGGCCCATCAGCAGCATGAGACTATCCATATCCTTTCCCACACGCACAAGAGTAAAGACAACAACTTTCACCTAATGTCAGCCCTTCAGTTTTTTTAGCAGTCGTATGTTTCTATTTAGTCTTCCTCTGGATTTTGTTAAACACACAGCGGTACAAGTGCTCCACTAAATATTTATTCTGTAATACACATCTTGATAAAGTATTTTGCAAACAGGGAAACATGAGTGAGATTTTAATGGAAAGACAAAGCTATATCCTGGACCATTTACCTGTATCAAGAAGAAATGTCACGCTGCAATGCATGTGTGTTACTATGAGATAACACATGCCTTCTGGGAATTAGGAAACACTTTGCCATGCTTATGCCTTCAGCACACTGGTGTGAATTATCTCATGGTAATAAGTAACCAAAATGTCTAATTTCTACAACAAAAAAGCAAGGAGAAAATAAGCAATAACTTCATTGTTATGAAAGATCACATTCCTTCCCACTGACAAAAATGTTAGTAGTTGAAAATGCCTTGGGAATGTATCTGAAGTAACTATATGCCTGCACCTAGTGTATCTACTGTGTGCAGTTTATTATGCATACAGGTATAAATACACATTGATAGGTACTATTTCCAGATGTGCACAGACACTTGAAAAAAAAGGTTATGCCTATACTTAATAAATTATGCCCATATATTTAACTTTATAGCTGCTTTATAACATGAGTTACCCTTTAATTAGATTTTGGAATTGCTTTGAACATGTGGCACTATTGCACCTTTTTCAGTGCTGTAAATGTTAATGCTGCAAGAGGAAAATAGAACTTTTACTACAAGGATTTATGTACAGGTTCATAACCCAGTTTTAGAAATGAAACATCTGACTATTTAATTTTTAAAATAATCAAATAGGCATATTTTAAAGGATTATATGAACTGAATTGTTTCTATAAATGGCAATTAGGTGGGGTTTTTTTTCACACTTTTAGAAAGAAGCAGCTTAAATTCCAGAGAAGAATATCTTTTGACCCCCAGATTTCTTGGTTTATAGGTACTCGGTATTGAACCTTCTCTTGATTAGAGCAAACTGCAGGATTATGACACATCATGATGCACTTCCCTGCATACTTAAGTTTTGAGCTTACTGTGGACTTATATGCCTGAAATCTGGCTCAGACAGGAAGGCACATGGCTGTCTGATTATTTTTGTAATCTCAGACAAAATTCTACCCCTCTCAGCCTTGGAATGTTTAGGAATTTGCTAGAACCAAAAAAAAGGAAAAGAAGAAAAGATAAAAGTAAGGGAGGATGTTAATATTTGACTTTAGGATTAGGAGGATTTTATGTTAATTATTGATTTGTGTCCTTTAATGTGTGTGACATGTCCCTTGAGACCGATGAGATTGCTATAGATTACTAACGACCTTTCCCTAGACTAACATTAAGCAAAATATTAACAACAAAAATGGCATTCCTTTAGTCTTCTTATTGGTAAGAGATCAAAGAATAAATTTGCAGCTCCATAAACATGGGCCTCAAGACACATTCCTCACACAAAGGTGCAGGAATCGGCTTCATTCTTCCATTTGCAGGACCTAGCCTTTGGTGCTGGTTATTATTTGATAAATGACTAACACAAACATATTGCAGCCAATGGCTCGCTCATGAACTATGCGTTAGGATGATTGCTTAGAATACCAGCTGCCTATAGTTCAGCCTGACTTGTCAGATGGTGAAAAGAAGGATGGGATAGGATTGGATGAGATGGGATGGAGAAGGCTTGGAGAGCTCCTGCTAGGTGATGGCACTAGTAGCTGTGCTAGTAGGAGGTAGGGATCAGCCAATCAGGCTTGGACAACCCATCCTGGCTGTTCCCTCCCTGTCAGCCTGCCCTGGTCCCAGGGATGCCTGCTGCTGTGGTCCTGTCCTAAAGCTCCCCAGTTGCATGGCATATAACTGTCATGAGAAAAGTGCCCAGGTGCCATGGTAAAAGAGGTTATATAAGTACCAGAGATATGACCATATTCTTTTTCATCTTGTGAAGGAAATCCCATATTCACTGATGACATTGTTTTGAATCTATATTAAGGGCTCAATCAGTACCTTTCTCTAGCCATTCATTAGTGTTTTTCTTACTGCTGGTCACAATAAATGACTCTACAGTGATTGTAAAAACTCTACAATGATTGTAAAACATTAGTCAATTTTGTCAGACCATCTTCTCTAAACTGAACAAGCATTTTCTTGGCTTTGTTCCTTGGTATTCCATTCTTGCTCTGCTATTTGCTATGCTCATTTAGTGCATAATTTGAATTTTATACTGCTCTTCCATTTCTCCTCCACATCTTGGCATGCTACGTACTGGTAATAATAGTAACCAAGATCCATATTCTAAGCTTGTTAACAGAAGAATAAATCTGAAGCTTCTGTGTCGGCTTTACCAGCGGTATAGAGAGCTTGCAAGGATCATGATCTTAACACTGAAGTTGCATATATGCATGGCTTTTAGCACAGATCATGTTGTAACATCAAGGCTTTTGTTTGTATGAAGCCTTAAATAAACTAGGCTCCTGATTTCTCTCACAGTATATAAAAAAAATGAGTCTTATAAAGAATAAGTACTTGTAGTTATGTAACTTGCACTTGTAATTAGTAATGTAATTTCCATGAAAGTGGAATCTATCACCATGCACCATTTTGATAGTATTACTATGCATTACTATTTGCTTTGGCCCATAAGATGGGTCACATGCAGAACTGTCTGCATTAACAATGATTAGGACCAGATTATCTGCTGGTATATATTCGGATAGCCCCAGTGGGGTCAACAAAGAGAAGCTGTTTTACAGTCCCAAGGATTATGGCCTTGGTAGCTCCACCATGAGCCTCACTGGGAGTCAGATCCAGTCCCAAGTGTGCATTCTCTAGGAGGTAAATAAAATGAATAGCTAACTAGGAATGAAAACTAGGGAAAGAAAGAATACTCGCACAAATGTGTTGCTCACTTTCAGTGATTCAAGTTTACTGTTTGTGCTACATCAAAACAAATCTTTGCAATTACATTTTCCTTGGGGGAAGGGAGGTGGGTTCTTTTTTTTTTCTGAACTCCTACACCCTGGTTAAAAGCTTAAAGGAGGCTGAGTTGTGCAAGGCTGTGTTGAGACTGATTAGGCAGGAAAGCACGCCGTGACACTCCCATCTGTGTGAAAGAAGAATGGACCAGCTCCTAAAGATCGTCCTCGCTAGAGCTTGATCTTCCTCCCACTTGCTCATGTCAGCAGCCCTGACGCAGGAGCAGGAGGCGCATCCAATCCTTACTCAGCAACAACTGCTATGGAAATCAGAGGGAAGGGTGCATGCTCAGCTGCTTTTTATCCATCAGGATTTGAACTACTGTGAGTCCTGCTTCCAGTAAGATCTCACTAGAAACTGATCAGACCTTAAGTTTTGATCTGGTATGTTTTCAATGTACTTCTACAGGGCAAATATTGGCAATAGAGGTACAGTGCCAAAAGTAAGGCTGAAGATACAAATCTAACCTGAAGATGTTGTATATATATTTCAATCTTGCAACTGAAATACACTTCAGTATTCTCAAAGATAGACTTGAAAACCATACTAGAAAATGTTTTGGTACTCCAGTGAGATCTTCTGACCCATATTTCCTTGCAACTATATCAGATCTCTGTAAAAAAATTGAACTATTAAGTAAACTTACTAACTTATTCTCAGATAGCTTTTAGTGTTCCTAAAAGGTGTCGGACTTAACAATCTTTTAGCTATATATACTTAATTCTGTCATCACCATCACCAACTTTGCTTAGCTGAATTTTGCATAGGTTAACCCAGAATAACGACTGGCATTTTCTTCTACCCCTGTAAGTGCTGGCATCCTCACAAAGCATTTTCACTGGCTGTAAACTAAGTTGATGAGTTACAGAGAGGAACAACTTTTCCTCTAGCAGCAGGAGCATACCAGGTGTCAGATAGGAACAACCAGCCATGATTTAACCCCACACAGATTTGAGCAGTGACCTAGAGATCAGAAGCAGCATATCACCTAACACTGTGAAATACAAACATAATCCATAACCTTTATTCAATAGTGTTGTGTTTCATCCCACTGTAGATACATCATCACATGCTGTGGGCAAAGATGAAAATATCCTCAAAACACTTCAAAGCATTTAAACCTGAAAAAAGCTGTGAGGTAGATAAACATGTTGCTTCTATTTTTTTATAATGTTATTTTTAATACATATCTTTCCACTAAAACTTATGTGTAAGTGCATCACATCAAGGAACAATAGATCTATGGCCAAATTCCAATCAAATTACTTTGGTGAAACTATTAATTATCTTTGAAGCCAATGGAAAATTTCCAGCAGTATAACCAAAATCAGAGTCTGGATCCTATTCCGACATGCCTTAAAGCTGAGCTGTTACTGAATAGCTTGGTACATCTAAAAATAAACACTTTGGTTTATTTTTAGCTCATTCTGGAAATTGGGTTGACATTGTTTCTTACTTTTCTGACTAACTTAAAAAGTAAAATCCAACAACATGCTTCTTTTCTTGGTTGCTGTGCTCTACCTGTTTCCAGGCACTCTCCCTCCAGAAGCTTGCAAAGCACAGTGATGTGGTTTTGCAAGGCAACAGTACTGGTGGCAGTACTGGTGGCAACCCTGTGTGGTCATTTATCACCAGTGATAATACCTGGGTGACCAGGTAACTCAGAGTAAGGTCCTCTTTCCTCTCCCTGTGCCTGACTTTGGGTGTTAAGTTTTGTGTAGTCATTTACTCAATGCAAAGTAAACACTGCAGCCTATCATTCTCATCCGGTTGTTTTATACCCACTTAGGACTCTTTTAAAAGAGACCTCTAGAATCCATCCACTCTTAAATCCACCACTGAAGCTATTGCAGCCAAGGTTATTGCCAGCTCTGCGGCTGTTACAGTCCAGATGGCCTTTCTTTGTTCCTGATAACCTCAGAGAAGGTGAGAGGGATTTCAGCTTAGTCTTCAGGCTGCTGTAAGACATGGTCAGTTCAACTCACGGCAGTAAGCAGTTCTTAGCCATTTTGCTCTGCACGGAATTTCTGGACGTGATAAAATTTACTTTCTCTTGTGGGACTAATATGTTCATTTGAACAGGCCATTGTGGTTTAACTGTTAAGAAGTCCGGGAATGCCTGTGTCAGTTCTTCCATTCCAACATTTTATTCTATCCTGTCATTTTGTCAATTATCTTTAAGGTTATTCTGCCAGTTCAGTGCAGTCAGCAGAAAACAAAACAGGGAGACTGCTTTTTGGGGTTTTTTTGGGGGGTGGTGAGGTGGGGGGAAAGTACCCAACATCGCAAGCCATTTTAAGCCTCTGAAGTGGTAGAATGACTCAGTAAAATATGAAACCCAGTGCACTCAACAAGGTATCTTAACCAAGTAAGATATTATAAAAATATGAAATAAAAGTTGTCCTAAATAAGTTAAAAAAATATTCACTCACAGAGACACACACATGCTTAAACGTTGCAGTTGGGAGTTTAGCTCAAATCTTTCTTTCCTTGGCTACATTAAAATGGCGGAAAGACTACTAGAACTGACCCCGGAGGATTACATAGGGTCTCTGTGACAGCTAGAAACTTCCCTGAAACAGAATCATATATTAGATTAATGCATACCAAACCCTGAAATTATTCCTGGATCAAAAGCTGTTCCAGTTTGAATAGGAATATGCAATGCTGCTGCAGGATAGCCTTGCATCTTTCTGCATCAACAAGCGCTTGTTGTGCTACTGGAGAATATACATCTTTGATAAAAACAGATCCTGCCAGGGACAGCAGCTCCATTTAGCAGAGTTTCTGTTTCCACAGAAACCACACCAATGAAGTCTGCAGAGGGCAGATGTGGAGTGAGAACATCTGTGACCACTTAGGTTAATTGCCTTTCCCAACTCTTCCCCCACTTCTGGGCTCTGACGGCCCTCTGAAGATCAATGGCAGATCATCAGGCATCTTGTTGCAGGCTTTCTGCTGTCCTGCCCCTTCTCCTGGGGTTATCTAAAGCTGGTTTTAAATCTGTATCCAGAGAGTCCCAAAGGACTACTTATGGAGAGTCTGCTGTCTCCTTTGTCCCTGGCTTCCTCTCTGTTCCTGAACAGACCATTTAGTCCCTCCACTCCTCCGATCTACAGCTGAGCAACACCTAGGGAAGCTTCCCAACTTCACAGTCCTAATGCAGTGGTGCATTATGTCTTTTGTGATAGCTCAGACAAAGCTGTGATAGGAATCATGTAAGTACCTGCTTTAGATAGCTATTTTACTCTTTAACATGCTTTCAGAATGAATAAATATTTACAGATAAAAGGGATACCAAGATATTGCATTATGTTACTGATATTTCCAACATGCTACACTCTGTTTTCATTGTTATTACTCTGATACATAATTTAATTCTAAGAATGTTATTATTTCCAAAAAAATGAGTATCAAAAAGGATATTGTCAGTGCTGATGCATGAAAATGATTCAAGCCTTACCTCCTCTGCCAACATACTTAATCTAAACTCAAACTACAAAAAGGAAAGAAAGAAAATGAGATTTTTTTAAAAGCAAGTTTGAAACCACTATCGAAAGCCACAACAGTCAAAAAAAAAAGACTGCAGCAAATGAAAACTAGGGCTGAAATTCATGCAGTTGCCATTGCCCCAGGTTTCATTGTGGTTCTACCTCAGTGCTATAGTGGCTTGCTAGTTTCCTTTTTGAAACTCTTCAGATGTGGGAAGAAGTTGGCTGTGGCTGTAGAGACTGGGGGCGTCAAAAGAAAGATGAGATATCAAAGCTGAAGGAAACAATCAAAACTAGTTATTTTTAGCCATGATTATTAAGAGCCAGTACAGAGATCTTTGGCAATGTAAGACCAATTTATAACACCCTTCTGGTTTTCTTCAGGTCATTAGAGGCATGCCCAGGGACAGAACAAATGTCCTTACTAGCTTCTTCAGACCATTGGAAACCCATGTTTTAGAAATGTCTTCCTTCTGTCAAACAGATTTGCTGACACCATTTTAGAGGCCTTGGGGATCTGTGAGAAAGCTCTGAACTACAGAGTTGTACTATGATTTTACTATCCTCCTCCCAGAGATTGAGGCTGATCAGTGACAAATGCTGCTTCTATTGACTGTTTTCATATGAAGTTACATGCACTTTCTTACAACAGGTCTTCATAGTGGCATCAACGTTATAGAAATCTTCAGTTGCCCAGAAAATGTGAAGACAAACTTAACTACATTTAGGGCCAGTTTTCAGTACAACTCATCTTGAGACAAATTCTGGCCTCTTAAAGGTATTGATAACAGTATAAAATATATGATAACAGTAGTCACAAAAGGTATGTGTTCCTATTAAAATGAAAACAAAAAAAAAAAGCGCTCATTTCTTTAGAGGTTTAATGTATTTGAGGCAAATTATACATTATTGATATTTTCACCAAGACTGTACTTCCTAATGATTCTTAGGGCAAAATCAGAATCTTGACTGTAACTAATATATATTTATGAAGTCTACGTAGTCCAAGTATTCAAAGTACATATAATTTTGTCCTGTGTCCCCCATGAAAGTAAATAATTCATGGAGCCCTGTATCTGTACTTTGTAATGACTTCAGGAGTCCTTAATACTACTGCAGTATTACTACATGCAGATGCAGGTGTATTACTTTTATGCATTTGCCAGGTCTTTTATTTTCCACAATATAGTATATTCCTTGTGCAACGAAACTCACTAAAGACCAATATTTTGCTCTATTTTATTCACATTTCAGTGCTCATCTGTTCCTGCATTATTTCTGAACCTCTCACCCTTTCGCTGTTCAGAATTAGATTTGAAAATTGTGGGAAAAGATTTCATTCAATTTAGTGTCTGAAATCGCTAATACAGTTGTGGATGGGATTCACTTACTTGTTAAGGTGGTGGAACATCCACTCTTCAGAGCTGAAGTTCATGCCATTCATTAAATTAACTACAGACCATCTGAGGTGGGTCCAGAAGGAGCACTGGAGCTGGGAAGCCAGCCTTTTGCTGGGCAGGAGGGACTGAGGTTTCTGTGCCTGTGCTCACCTGGCTGTGCTGCTCCCATCCAGCACATCCCTGCAAACAAAAAAGGAAAGCAGGCCTAATCAGCAGACAGCTGGCTTCGTGGAGGAGGCACATGGGCTTGGCTTCTACAAGGCACAAAGCAACAAGTATGTTCTGCCTGTGCTGCAGCTGACTCAGTGCTGGAGCTTCCCTTTGGAGGGATGAGTGCCTACAAAGCTGACTGACACCTTAGTTTCCTCACTAAACAAAGTTGTCTAGTCATAAATAAACAAGTCATTTCTGCCAAAAATGCAGAGAATGAGTGCATTTCATAATAATAATGCTGTATGAGCTCAAGTCTTGTGCTTTGCGTCCTCTCTTTCTGCCTCAACAACCAGCCAGGAACAAAACAACCAGGCACTCGCCCAGGCTTGAGAAGAGGCCTGTGCAGGTTTCTCAGAGCTCAGGGTAAAAGATCACAACTACTACCCAGAGCTCACTGTTGACATGACTCTGCCCTTTTCACTTCTGATGTGATGAGCCAAGGCTTCCTCTAGCCCCTTAAAACAGGGATCCCAAGCAAAACTCTCTTTGGAGAGCAGCTAGGGGACAATGGGACCATCTTTGTGGTCTCTTTCTAGTCCATGCAGCTCGTTGGTCATTGTCCTTGCATTTTCTCACTCAGGGGAGATGAGAGGTAATACTCAAACACAATTAAACCAAGCTATTAAATGAATGAGTGACCTTATTAACATGAAAGAAAATCGTAACAGTAACAACCATGGCCAAAACAACTGCAAAACAGATCTTCAGATAACAAGAATTACTACATTACTCTGCTTTAAATTTCATGATGAACCAACATTTTCCTATGAATTAGTGACCACAACACATCCATATCTAAGGCAGGAAGTCTTCCTAGGCTTTCCCTTAGTCACTGATGCCATTAAACACATTTAGAAGACATTTGAGTCTCCTTATCCAAACACATGTGTATACACAGATCCATACCGCAACAAGCTTGTGTCAGCAAGAGTTTTCACCAAGCAAGGGTTGCAGTGAGGTCCCACGCAGAGCCCTAGACACAGCCTTATTCTTATTTGGGATAAAAGTGAATGCACTTTGATGAGCTAAGCAATCAAACTGGGTGAATATCCAGTTTAGAATCACAGAATCAACTAGGTTGAAAAAGACCTTTAAGATGATCAAGTCCAACCATTACCCCAGGACTGCCAAGCCCACCTAAATCATGTCACTGAGGGTAAACTGATCTCCCCTCAAGATCCTCCCTTATGGCTGCCGCTTATGATCTCCACTTACCTCCATCCCTCATCTGCCCCTCACAGTGGCCCACATTAAGTATTTGCCGCCCCTACCCCCCATGGCCACCCCTCACACCCCATGGCCACCCCTCCTTTCCCCTAATGATTTTCCCTCATGGCTGCTTTTCCTCTCCCGTCACGATCTCTGCTCACAATGGCCCCTTACCCCTCATTGGTGCCCTCCCTCTCTCCTCCCAATCTCCCCTCATGGCTGCCCCTTCCTTCCCCTCACAATCTCCCCTCATGGCCACCCTTCATCTCGCCCCACAACACCCCCTCATGGCTGCCCCTCCTTTTCCTCCATGATCTTCCCTCATGGCTGCCCTTCCTCTCCCCTCATGATCTCCTCTCATGACTGCCTTGCAACCTTCATGGTCTCCCCTCATGGCCGCCACTTCTTTCCGCTCATGATCTTCCCTCATGGCCGCCACTTCTTTCCGCTCATGATTTTCCCTCATGCTACCCCTCCTCTTTTGTCATGATCTCCCTTCATGGCCACCCTTCTTTCCACTCACAATCTCCATTCATGTTCACCTCTCCTTTCACCCCACGATCTTCCCTCCTGGATGCCCTTCCTCTCCCCTCACAATCTCCCCTTATGGCCACCCCTTCTTTCACCTCATGATATCCCCTCATGACTGCTCCTTGTTTTCCGTCATGTTCTTCCCTTGTGCCCTCCCCTCCTCTCCCCTCAGGATCTTCCCTTATGGATGCCCTTCCTCTCCCTTCACGATCTCCCCTCTTGACAGCCCCTCACCTCTCATGGCCATCCTTCCTCTCTCATCATGATCTTCCCTAATGGATGCTCCTCCTCTCCCCACATGATCTTCCCTTACAGCTGCCATTCCTCTCCCCTCATGATCTCCTCTTACAACCACCCTTCACCCCTCATGGCCACCCCTTCTCTCCCCTCATGGTCTTCCCTCATGGTCGCCCCTCTTTTCCCCTCACAATCTTTCCTCATGGCTGCCCGTCCTCTCCCTTCGTGATCTCCCCTTACCCCTCAAGGCCATACATCCTCACCCCTCATGGCTTCCCCTCATGGCTTTCCCTTCTTTCGCCTCATGATCTCCTCTCATGACCGCCTTTCACCTCTCATGGCCACACACTGTCTCCCCTCATGGCGGTCAACATTTACCCCATGTAAACCAAATCTTGGGTTATTTTATTCCCAGGAAAATGAAGGATCCTGAAGTTTCCCTTGCAGTCAGTAACGCCAGCTCTGTGAGGAGAGAGCTGGGCCCTTGCAAGGACTTGGGAGGTTTTGTGCTGAGGACTCTCTGGGAATCTCTCTCATTCCAGCCACATAAATCATCCGCTCTCAGAGCAACAGGATGCTGAACGTGCAAAGAGCGAGTCCAGTCACACTGCTTGTACAACACGGGGATGTTCTCTGCCTGTGCCTGCAACAGCTACAGCGGAAGAGCTGTTTTCCCAAACAGCTGGAAAACTCCACTGTCAGGGGCACTAACGCAGAGCTAGCTCAGCCAGAACTAAATACACTCTAGCGCATTTACCTATAAATATACCTATAAATATAGGTGCATACATACATATTACCTATAAATATAGGTAATGAATAACAGTCTATGCGCTTTCACAAGCACATGCAATCCATCATAGTACTTCCCATGAGGAAGGTCTTTCAGAACAACGACTGTGTTCACAGCGTTTATGGTGTTTATAGCCTTGGCTACAAGACCCCATCAATATACTGCAATGGAAATTCAGGCACATTGTTTTTGTTGCGGTTTGGTGCAGGGGAGGTTGTTTTTTTATTGTTACTTTTAGAATTTGGAGGAGGGTTAATGTCATGTAAACACCAGTAACATCTCAAAGACACAAAATGCCTGTATGGTTCTAATTTTGAGTACATGAGGTCATCGGTTAAGCATTTGAGTACTGTGTGCGGGTTGGACCTAAGCGGGTAGAGGCATCGCAGTTTTGCTGATCCCGTTTCGGCTTCAAAGCGGGTAAAGCAGGCTGGCTCAGGCACACCAATGATTTACACAGACGCTGACACAGGGGTTTAGGAGCCTCCAGAAAGTCTGTGACTTGTGAACTCGAGCTGTGCCGGAGGCGGGTACAGCCGCCCCACCGCCCTTCCTAAGGCCGACCTCTGGTAATAGAAGAGTCTCCGTGGTGAGCCCCTCGCCAAGCTGCACTGGACACCAGCACCCCCGTGGGCCCGGTCCCGCACCCCTCACGCTGGGTCTCCGCAGGCTCCTGAGCTCCGAGCTCCGCTAGCCTTCTGCCCGGGAACCGTATCCCTCCGTCCCCTCTTTCTCCCTCCCGAAGCAGCACACCTGCCGCGGCCCGATCCCTCCCGGGCCAGCGCCCGGTGCGCCCTCCCGGCCAGCCCCGCTCCCGGCTGTGCCCGGCGCGGCACCACCCGTCACGGCTGCCACGGCGGGAGGAACGGTGGCGCCGGCAGAGGCCACCCGCCCGCGTTTGCCGCGCCCGCCCGCGCTTGCCGCTCCCGCCCGCCCGGCCCGGCGCTTCCTGCGGCGCGGGGCGGTGGAGCCTGGCCGGCGGGGCGGGGGCAAGGAGGACAAGGGGAGGGGAGAGACGGGGCAGCGAGCGTGGGGTAGCGGCGGTAGGAGGAGGAGTCGGTGTCGCCGCCGGATGCTGTGAGGAGGTGCCGCGGCCGCCCTGCGCTGCCGACCGCTCACCTGAGCGGGCAGGAGGAGGAGGAGCCGGCGGCGGCGAGGCGGACGGGAGCGCAGAGGATCGGCCGGGCGAGTGAGACCATGGCGCCGGGAGCCTAGCGGGGCCGGCAGCGCGGCAGGAGGCCCGCGTCCCGCCGTGTGCGCCCGGCTGCCGGCGGGAGCAGCCGACGGCCTCCGCCGCGGCCTAAAGAGAGCGGGCGGCCTTCCTCTCAGCGCGCCGGGCGCGGCGCCGCGGCCCACAAGATGTCCACTCGGACGCCGCTGCCTACCGTCAACGAGCGGGACACGGAGAACGTGAGTGCCGGGCCGGGCCTTACCCCTCCGCGCCCTTTCCCTCTCTCGACTCCCCCTCCGCAGCCGCCTCTCCCCGGCACCTGGCGGCGGCCCGGCCCTGCTTGTCCTGTCCTGCCGCCCAGGCCGGGTCCCCGGGGGATGGGAGGGCCGCAGCCGTCCCCTCGCCTGCCGGGCCGGGCACTCCCCAGAGCCGGCCCGGCTCCTCCGCCTGCCCGCGCCTTAGGCTCCTCCATGCGGCGCTGCCGGGGCGGGTCTGGCGCGCTGGGATCCACGTCGCCCGAGCCCGACAGCGGCCCCGGGTCTCCGGCAGGGTCGACGACAGGCCGCCGTTCCGCACCGAGACCGGACAACCTCTTCCAGGCGTTGTTGGGTTGGGCCGGGCTGCCCTTATATGTACTTTGCGGCTGTAAGCGTACATAGGCGATTTGCTTCGGTGCCTCGCCGGGAAGAGGCCTGTGGCTCCGCGGGCTGCATGCCGGGCTGCGCTGCCTTCACGCGTCCCCCACTCCCCGTACCCCTGCACCGGGGCCGTGGCACCCACTGGTGCGCTTCCTAACTGCCTGGAGCTCGGTCCTGTCTGGCCTTCTGAGATTCAACTGTACTTGTCCTTTGTTTGATTTGCACCTCAGAGGTGGTCCTCAGCGTAGCTGTTGCTGTATTCCCTCCTCTGTTTTGCTTTGTGTTGCAGTTCAGAGAGGCTGTTGTCGTGTCCTTGGTACCTCCCGAGTTGATTGTTTGTATCTTCCTTTGTGCGCTGTTTAAACATATTTGCGCTCTTCCTCTGCTCCGCCCGGACTTGATGGAGCAGAAGCATAGTGTCGTGGTGGTCTTCCAGCAGAAAATAACCAGCCTTGGTTATGATAGGCAGTGTACCTGGGAAATCTTAAAATCCTGGATCATGTTTGGTCCTGTCCATTGGTGGTGATTATTTAAATAGGCAGTAGTATGGGAGGTGTGAAACTTCCGTCTTAGCAGAGGGGACCAGTATTAAAGAGGTATGTTTGGAATGTGGGCTAGATATAGTTAGTTACATTTGAGAAGGTGGCAGAAGGTGCAAGAGTCATACAAAATTTGATGCATGCAGTCACACCCAATTTTGACTTGGGTAGAAAATAATCAGTAAGAAACGAAGGGAGGTGGCCTGGTGGGTTGAAATTGGTTGAAGAAGATGCTTGTTTGTATTGCATCAATGTGTAGAGGTCCTGGCCCACAGTAGGAGCTAATAATATTTATTCCTGTACAAGCCAGAGCAGCAGTGTCTTCTGAATAGGTTATTGAATTATACAATGTGAAAAGTAAATATGAGAAGAGGGGTTGGAAGACAGAGGTAACAGAAATGAGATAATATAGTTAAAGAAGTGAAATCCTAGCTTCCTGTCTTGTTATAATGAGCTTTTTTTGTATCAGTTGCTCAGTGGAAGCTGAATTGACACAGCAATATTAGCCTGATTACTAGTTAAAGCAAGTAAATGCATTTGGTCTGTCCTTACACTTCATGGACTGATGAGTCCTGTATTTCTGTCAGAATGAAAGCAAGTCCTTGAGATTAAAATGAAAGTTTAGATTTAATTAGAAGACAAAGTCTGGGTTTGAGACTCATGAGTCTCCGTTTCAATGTATATAGGAATGTAGATGAGAGAGAGATGACAGGAAGAAATATTCATGCATCTATCCAGTAATATAGTACATAAGATTTGCAAGGTACATTTACACAAGGCAAATGGAAATCATTCCCAAATGCCATCAACTCTATAGAATGAAAGCTCCAATTAAAGTGAGTAGTTAATTTAGAAAATAATATGCTACATTTGAGTATTTATTTTGACACCTAGAGATGAGTAAGGAGTATTTTTTTTATTGTTATTATTTCAAGAGAGTGCATTATCAACCTCCCTCCTGCCCCCTAAACCCACAAAGCAGGTTTGTACAGTATATCAACATACTCAGAATTGCACATTTGCTCCTGAAAATCTTGGTAAAAGTCTGTAACCTAACACTAAGGAATATAATCCCCCAGTGGGATAAACAGTAAAAAGCTGTTCAGCAGTAAGTTCCCAAATCTGCACAAAATAATTCAAGTGCTGTTGTTGGTATAGCATCAGCTGGGGTTTGGAGCAGTGATCTCAGGGAGGCTGTCCCTTCTGCCCATTAGGGAGCCTCAGGAATTCCTCTTTGCTACCCGTGTTCTCCCTTACGTAAGACCTTTTGCTGAAGTGGCACTTGTGGGATGGAGGAGGAGGTTTGTTGCTGACTTCCCAAACAGCAGCATTCTGTGATTTAAAATTGATTCTGTCAGGCTGAGGTGGGACTCTTAATTTACTTTGCATGTGCTTCCTCCTGCTAAGAAGCACTAATGGACTAGAGAAGTGTTTATGCCCATGAGTCTTGATGCACAGAGTTTAGCTAGTAAGTATCAGTGACTGAGGTGGTAAGAAGTTGCATCTAAAAGGAGGAGTTACTGGAAAGACTGAGCAGTTAAAGAGCAGCATGAGTGGTTTTGACCTGGTAAATAACTTCATCTTTGTAGTGCATATTTCCAGTTCCTGAGTGCATATATTAGTGAAGGTCTCGCGAGTTCTGTAGCTAATGGTGATCTTCAGGAGATCTCCATCTTGTACGCATGTCCATCTCAGCAGTGTAGCTCCATTGTGTGTCTCTCAAGGGACAGACTGTATCTCTATGTCCTGAAGAGAGCTGATTGATGGTTCTGAGTACAAACCTATATATATGTCCAGCTGTGGTTTGCACGTGGTGTGAGGCATGAAATCACAGTGAAATACCCTACCACTGCCACCCCCTGTCTCTTGGCAGCTGCTTTCAGTGCTCTTTAAGGTAGAAAAGAAATAAAATGTCAATGTGTGCTTTTCTCGGTGAGTATGCAAACGTGTGTTCTTTCATTTGGAAAAAAGAAGATACAATAATTGGATATATCATAAGAACATACGTTCCTCGAGGATTATGGGAGTTTGTGGAAGGATGGTTGAAAACTGTGCATATTTCCATAATTCTTTGTGCCTTTTATCCCACAGCACCCTTTGAAAATGGTCTAGAAAAGGATAAGATTGTGCAGGAGATTACTTGATAAGGTCTTATCAGAAAGCTGGTGTCTAAGGCACAGGGACCACCGACAAGGGACAAGCAACAGGTGGAGGGAAGCAGTGAAACAGTCAATGCCTGTGGAACAGACAGGTCTGGTTACAGCAATTCACACCCTCTTTGTGTCTTTTCCTTTTTGCTATTATTTACATCTCCGGGTGCTATGTTTAACTTTTCAAGCAGATGTCTATCAATATTTTCATTTGGGAATGTTATTTCTCTTTCATGAAAGCTATGCTTAAAGAAACAAAATAGAGTATGAGTGTCAAACACTCCTGTTGAATGGTTTACTGGGGAACTTGGGGAACTTAAGAGGTGGAAGCTGTATGACAAAGATTATTTTCATGCCTGTTACCAGATTTCTTTTTTTCAAGAGAGGGATAAGAGTAGTATTCAAAATACTAATTTTCCTGTGTTTTGATTTTGCACAAGTAACTATTAACAGCTTCCTCTCGATACATTTTACGTAGGTTGTGGTAGGTAATGTTTCATTGCATTCAAACGCTTGCTAGTTAGTGGTTTGGTTTAGTTTGGGTGAACTGAGCTTTCCATCTCTGCCTAAGCTGGAGGAAGAGAGGGACAGGAATCAAAAGCTTTGAGCTAGAGTAGCTTCTTTGTTTTCATTGAATTGATACTCATTGAGGGAACATGGGCTTTTATATTTTTGCTCTTTATATTGTGTTGGTTAGTATCATGTCATTAAACTGGGGAATGGTTTTCCTGAATTAAGGCAAAAGAAAATATGTATTCTCTTAAATATTTTTTGGGAGCTCTGTATAAGAAAAGACTCATTCAGTGGTCAGCTTTATACTGGTTGCTTTAATAAAATTAATAAAAATGATAATACTGTATTTTCGCTTCTTCTGACATTAGGCTCTCAGAGTCTATCATCAGAATATTTCTACAGTAAGTGCAACTTAACCTTTTGAAAGCTATTACGATTATTTGAAAAGGTATTATTAATTATTTGTGTTGCAGTGTCACACTTGTAGCTAAACGTTAAGGTATTATTTTGTTTTGTACTTTTCAGACACATAGAATTTGACTAGTTGTGCTGCAGAGATCTTGCATGTCTCCAGCAGAAGGAAGAAACAAGGCAGGAGTGCCGGATGGTAACACTGTCCGGAGTCAAGGAGGAATGTGGGAATTGTGGTTTGCCTTAACTTAACCAGTGCCATATGAGAATGATGAAAAGATGTCATGGCAGAGGGATTTTTAAGGAAAGATAACACAGAGACCTATGTTTGTGTGATTTGCTTCATTATGATACAAATAATAATAATTTTGACATGTACACCCATTTGCAGGCTAGTTAGGGAAGGCTGATGTCTGATGCCATCCAAAGCTTTCTGACGAGAAGGCTGCTAGACAGCTGCATTTCAAAGAGGAAAGTAACCCAACAGGGCAGGAGATAAGAGAATGGTCAGATTGGGATAATAATGATTATACCAATTTCTTTTTTTTTTTTTTCCCTCGTTTTCCCTTCTGGATTTGCTTTTGCACATTAAGAACACATGGTTTTGATTTGGACAGAGGGGGCGTGGGAGAAAGTATCTGACAAGAATTCTTTCGTTCAGTGCCTTAAGCAGAAGAATGGCCTATTTTCCAAGCCTTATGGGTTCAAGAGTACAGCTGTATCTTTCTTATCCACAGGAGATGGGCTTTAGCAAAGTGGAGAATGCCTGTGTTTTTTTTCCTTGTAAGATTATTTTCTTTGGTCATAAATATACCATGAGGTCATAGGGGGTTTTGGAGTTGTAAGAGCAGGGTATGTTCTCCTAATCTTATTTTGAAGGCTTGTGTTTCCTCTGTGCAAACTTTTTTTTGTCATTTGGTTTGTTTCCATTCAAGTCTTGAGTGAGCTCCTATGTTGTAGGGAAAAACACATGTTTAGCTAGAGCATTATGCACAGAGGCAGCAAGGTTCCTTTTGTCATGAATTATAGTATCCATTTTGAAGCCTTTATGTGAATCTGAGAGTTGTGGGGCAGGTGATCTAGATGTTTAGTTTAATTTTCCTTTCATAAAGAGAAGGATTTTGGAACGAATGAAGGCAAAGTGTAGCTTCATGCTTCAATGTTCTTAAAGTTCAGGTTGAATTTATGCAGTTTGATTGTACTTCTTGTTTCATACTTCATGGGTTTTTCAGGTTCACAGGTGAACATCAAGTTGGATTGTTTGTGGTTGGTGTTCTGAAAACTGCATTTACATGGTCAGTGGAGTTAAATGCTGAACTAGAACAAAGAGATTATGTTCCATGAAGCCTTGTTCTCAGTGGGCTCTCTACTGTTACAGGGTCACGAGGACTTAGTGTTTATAATAGTATAGTTTCATTTTCAAATCTGCACTTGAAATTTTCTAATCCTCACTAAAGGCAGGATTTTTTTCCCCATGGCACCTGATTATATTTGGAAATTAGTGTTTCTACTGTAATTGTGGTGAGTTTTTATCATCATAATTGCTGTTGTTTAGCAGACAGACCTCCTGCTAACTTCTAATTGATACCAGTAGTTTTAACACAGAAAAAGTAGTTGATTTCATTTTTCTTTTTAGTGCAAGTACAGTGATTTCTGTAACATTACATTCTCCATCAGTGATGTGTATTTGCACTTGCAGAGGTTTTTTTCTTGTTCTCAGAATGGAGTATAGACCTAGCCTTAATATCATGCTGATGTTAAACAGTTTTCTATTAGAGCAGATTCATTGACAAACTATTGTATAAGAGGAAGAGATGATTTTATTATTAATGTGGAGCTAGAAAACACTAGTGCAGCTAAGGCCCTAAGACAAATTTCTTACTAATTGGCCTACTAACAACTTGTGAGCTTGAGCTTTCCAAACATTGTGCTATTGGAAAGAAAGCACTTTAGCATTTCAGCTTAGATACTATCTTTTACTAGCTTCAACCTTTCTTTTTAGATATACCTTTATGCTCTGTGCTGGCCTCCAGAATGAATATACTACTTGTAAGTAGTAAGTTACTTGCATTACATGTTTCAAACTTAGCTTGTGTTCTGGTCATGACATGATCTGTTAGATTTTTTTTGTCGTTGGAAACACAATGCTTGCTTTTTGTGTGGGTGCTTTTTTGTTGTTGTTAGTTGTTTTTTTAGTCTTTCTGGAATTTCAGAATCACCAAACAACATTTTTTTTTAATGATTTCACCATTTTTTCTGGGTTTTCATTCTCGAATGTTTACTCCCCTCTAGGTAGTGGTAAATTAAGAATAAATGTTCTCTGCAGTCAAATATTTCTGAAAACAACTATGAAAACAGGAAAATTCCATTGAAACATTCACATCATTCAGTGTAATAAATTATAATGCAACTGAATTTGTTTTAATAATTACCTCTCTCCAGATCGACTACCAAGTCTGTTTGTTAACATGTTTCTACTTTTCTCGCATTCAGAATTAATTCATAAGAGTGTGTGTTCTTTCTTCTTATTGCTAAACTGAGCTTTAAATTGTGCCAGCTGAATTTCAGCTGAGACTATTTCTCCTTTTTTGTTTTGGTTTTTCTGTGAATAACATCGTGAAACAGTAAAATCAAAGGGTTGCTGAGATCTGAAGGACAGTTTAAAACTTCATAGCTGTACGTGATGATACAGCTTAGACAGTTTTGCTGAGCATCCTATTGAATCTAACATTAAAAATCCAAGAGGATAAGATGGTCCTTGTTCATAAAGCAGTTTTTCATGTGCTTATTTTCATCTTATTTTTTTCTGAGTAGTGACCAGGCACACTATAGCTATTACAGTAAAATAGTGTAAATCAGAAGCATTGGAAACTACTCTTCTGAGCTTATCATAATGCTGCATCTTTTGGGACTGAGATAGCAGCTGTAAAAAAAGTTCAGTTGTTTGGGTTTGGTTAGGATTTTTTTTCAGATGTCAGGGATTTCTGTATGCTTTTAAGGAAAACACCAGTTTACACGGACATGTTCACAGTCGTAGTAGAGCATCTGCACAGTTAAATTCAGCTGGGCTACAATTAACCTTTAAAGCAGTGAACTGGACGTGCTCATAGAGCAGTGCCATGGCTTAGGTTGCAGTGATTGATCAGCAGAGTGTGTTTATGTGAAACTCAAAAGTGCAGGTTCTCTGTGTGTCTGTGTAGAGTGGAAGATCATTATGTTATTTGAGAATTCTCCATCTTGTCAAGTCACTTTACATCACTTAAATAATCTTGGAAAGTAGACTATCCTTTGCTGGAACAAATACATTGTCCGCGTGTTTCTAAGTCCTCATATTCTGTGTTTGTTGTGTATGGATGCAGGAAAATAATTTTCCTTCTTTTATCTCGCTGTTCCTATGTTTGTGGAACACTTTAGGTGTAGGCTGTGAGTGTCACCTTGAGAAGTGGTCTGCACTCCACTTGTTTAGTTAGCATTAACATGACTTAAGATCAAAATGACTTTTGTAAAGACTCCTGAGATTTAAGTGCTCAGAACCAAGGACTCATGGCTCTGTCTGCAAACTATTTCAAATTTGCAACATTTTATAAAAATGTAAGATATGTTATCAAAACTTACATTCATAATAGTAATATAATGTATTTTTTTGGAAAAAAAGAAGATTATTTTTCTTCACACTTGCATTCTTCAGAAGACTGGCAATATCAGAAAGGGGACTGTTGGTTACAGTAAGCTTTAGCCAGTTTCATTCTTGTAATTTCCAAGCTGCATACCAAATCTAAAGAAGCACTTGGAAAAAAAACCCCACAACCGTAGAAGAGCAGTAAAACATTCTTTAAATTGTTCAGTCATTTTGAATGCCAGGTGAGTGTAATCCCTGATAGGTATTCATAGTCCTAATGATTTCTCAGGTAAGGATTGATAAGCGTAGTTAATTTATACTGAGGAGAGAATAAAATACATTCATGACTTCAGATCAGTGTCTGCCTTGTTCACCATGACCCTGGTAGAGTAATAACCTTGTTTTATGTTTAAACGTGTGGCCTGTAGAATTCACAGAAGTAGGAAAATGTTAATCAGAGCAGATTAACATGGATTAACATATCCAAACGTATATATTTGAATTTGGTAAGACCCTTTGTCCTGTTGTTGCACAACGTGTTTTAAACATACATATCTGCAATGTGGATAGCTTGAATAATACGACACAACTTTATTTCACCTCTGATGAAAGCACTTGTGTAGTAAGTACATTGATGTTCACATAGCTGAACATACAGAGTTACTGGATAGCCCATGGCAGTCTTTTGCAAGAGCAGATAATGATAATATTACTGGTGACAAAGTCTAATTGGTTTTGTGTTATAAAGTCATAGTAGCGCACGATAACTTTTAAAATCTCAAGCAGAGACAAAATTAGGCAAGGTTGTTAGAGAGAAGTGATATCTTTCATTAGCCAGATGTGGTTGGAGAAAATAGATTAGATTTGGATAGATTAGTCTCTAGCAGGGCTTGCTGTAAAGGCTTCTGCCCAAGGCTAACCTTGTGATAAAACCTGTAGTGCCTCTGCTCCGCTGTACTTCCGGAAGAGGACCCACGCCTTACTCATGATGCAGTAAAACATGCACCTTCTTGTAAGTGGAGACCCAGCCTTAGTCACTATGATAGAGTGCTATTTTCAGTTCTCTTGGAAGCTTTTCTCCTGACTTCCTCCTGTCCCCACTGTGGGTTTTTATCTTTTCGATCTCAACCCAATACTTTAGAAGAAAGTAGAAAGAAAAATAAAGTAAAACATCTACTTGTCTCCAAGCACTCCCCTTTTTCAGAGGGGAAGTGGTTATTTATTTATAATCTTAAAGGTTATTGCAGACCATTTTTTCTCATTTAGTCCCTTGAATATTTGACTATTTTCATTTTAAACCTGGTGATAGTCTGTAACCTGCCATCACAGCAGCGTATTCCTTACATGCTTCCCAGTATCTATCTCTCTGTGGTTCCATTTACATGTTCAGTAAGTTGCTGGCCATTTAATATGCCTAATTTCCTATCTTATCACACCCTTGCCCCCATCACCTTGTTTTCTCTCACATTTTGCTTGCTAATGTGCTTTCGTGCTTGAGCTGGGGAGCTTGTTGCCAACTTACACTTCTCACTCTTTCTGGGATCTTTTCCAGTTTTGCTCATTTAATGACATAAGCAAAACCAATACAAAGCTTTACTAAAACTACATAGCTGTTGCTCCTGCTTATCCTTCAAGTAATATTCTTCTGTATGAATCTCATGGAGCATTTTTGTGTGTGAATAATATGAACAGGGACTGAAGAAATGCTTTGCTATGGGTGGGTTGGTGGGAGTTGTTTCTGTTTTGGGGGCTTTTATTGAAATTATTGGCAAAAAGGATTACTACAACCTTAAATACTCACCAGCCAGATTACATTTTCCTCACTCTGCATTGCCTTCCCTCCCCCCCTAGTAAAGTTACTGTGCTTTCTTCTCTCAGATAACAACAGAGAGTAAGCAATGCTTTATAATGATTACTTAGAACATGCAATTTTATAATATCCTTTGTACAAAGAGATTTTCTTCATAAACTCAGTAGATACATGAGAAATGTGATGTGTGAGAATTGCTGAGTTAGGGAAGCAAAGTGTAGGGCATACTGCAGTACGTGTAGCAGCAGTGTAAATTACTTGTGCTTAAAGAGTAAATATCTGGAATTCCTTTTCAAGAGTGCATGCTTGGCTTCAGTTGTATATAAGTACCTTTCTAATTCTTAGATGTTTCTGTCATTACTTAAAATAAGCAGAGGCACAGCTCAAAAATTCAGAGAATCTCATGCATTAAGAAGGGTCTGATTTCTGCCTTACCTTAGCTTGTTAAATGCTACGTTGAGCTCTTACAGAGGGATACGGTTGTTTTCCACAAATGCATTACACATGTAATGTATTCCAGATAATATTATCGATTGAAGGTAATAGAATTGTTTAAAGCATTTGGGGTTTTTATTTGGTAATTTTTCCAACAGTAATCAGTTTTCTTCCCCCTTGAAATTATTACAGCAAGGACTGTGTAGCAGAGAATGTCATTACTTGGTGAAGGACTAAAGTAGTTTTTTCTCCTTAAGATTAGACTCTAGGAAGAATAGCAATTGTAATCATTCAATACCATGAGATGTATACAGAAAATATTAATACTACTGCCTCTGAGTAGTCTTTACCAGGCATACCTGTGTATAACAGCTTTTCAGATTTGCTTTTCTTGATTTGATATTAATTTAACAAGGATGGCTGCTTTTTGAAGTTCTTTCTTCCAGTGGTGGTTGTAAGATGCACATGAACAAAGAAAATTTATGAAAGCACTTCACAATGAAACTCTTGCTCCATCTACTGCATAGTCCAGAGAAACCTTATCTGCATGAAGTTTTGGTATGAACAATAAGGGTTGATGTAATATAGATGCTGGAATTAGTTGGTGAAAGACATAATTATTATTAGAGGATGTATGCCTGCAGCGGTGTTCCTAAACAAGCAAAGGGAAATCTGATCCTCAACCTCTGTGAAGCAAAGCAGACTGATAAACTGCATTTAAAGGTCTTTCTTTATTTTAAGAAAGCTATTCTTGCTTATCCAGTGATTGCAGAAGGATAATGCTCATGTCAAAATAAAATTCGATGTTTTCTAAATGCTACAAGAGAAAACCTTGATTATTATTGTAATTTCTGCCATTGTTGGGTGGCTGGTTGGGGGTTTCTGTGACTTTTTGTAAAACTTTATATTTTGGTATTGTGCACAAGCTTTTTCACATTAAATTCACATTTTTTTTATACATTAAATCGATTTCCTAGTGGTGTGTAATATTTTGTTTAAATAGAGTTCCTTTCAAAGTCAGTGGTGTCAAGCCTTCTTGGACTAGCAGGGAAATAGAAGTGTTAGAAAGTGAATAGATTGTTTGTTAGCTGTCTGGTGAAACAAGAAACAAAAAAGATGCGATAGCTTTTGTACCCTGGGATTGGAAGGGTCCTAGTAAGTTTGGTAAATTAAGGAAGAAAATTACAGCTGGAGTTCCCAGTGAGGCTGTGATAATTCAGGAATCACAAAAATTGCAGAAGAGGATGTGTGATTATCTCCCCTACAGTGCTGTGGCTTTCCTCATCTCTTAAGAGGCAAGGAGCTTCCTAGGGCTGTGGGTGGGGGAGAGACAGGCTATTGGTGGAGAGAACATAACATTGCTGTCTGACCCACCCTAAGACTTGGAATAATTCAATAATATCCATTTGAAATCTGTATAAGGATGACTTTTCTGTAAGTTTTTCTGGATGGATTCCCAGTTGCTGGTAGGGAGATTGATAGTCCCTGTCACCTGCTGACAGTGTCCCATGACTTCTGTAATTTCCTGACTCTCACTTCCTTTAGGCTGAATCAAATTAATTCCCTTTTTAATATGAGATAGTGGCTGATTAGGTAAGCCACCACAGTTGGGGATTTCCAAACTGTAAGGCTTGTTGCTGTATTGATGTCTAGCTCACGACAGAACCAAGAGTTGCCACTGGTAATAGTGGGCACCGTTGCTGCTACCGATTTTTTGATGTAGATCACCATCTAGATAAAGAAGTCTAGAAGTTCCTGACTTTGACAGCTTGCAGTACTGTCTGAAGGCCATAGCTGGGGATCTGGGATTCCTCACCCACTGACTGTCAAGGGTGCAAGACAGAAAGATTCTTTGGCTTGTATCCTTATGTTTCACCTATATATATATACATATATATATATACACACATAAATATATATGAATTACTTCTTCCACATTTTCTTATCCTTTTACTTTAATGAGCTGGGTAAATCCAGCATCTGTTGGTTTTAATATTTTCTTTGCATCCTGTGATGTTTTTTTCTTTCCCTTCTGTTGCTGACTTAATGTAACGTGGGCTATTTAATTTACGTTCATTCTTTTTCTTGTGCTTGGCTTTTACGTCTCAGCTGTAATCACACCTGAGTTCTGTTTACAGTTTGAATTCAGTACACTGACAGGTATCTCTGGTGTATGTGTGATTGTCAGTGTTCATTATCTACCATATTAGTTTGCCACTTAAAAGCACATAAAGAAATACATTCTTTTTATTAGATGTATTAATGCAAAATCTATGAGGAATACTGCTGCTGTTTGCTTTTTCTTTTTCTTCTTCAATTTGGCTTCCTAGTTGCATATATTTCTAAAGTGCTAGATTATGGTAGTTTGTGGTCATAAATAATTGAAGCCCAAAGGTTAAAATAGGTGGTTGCGTGAGTTTAGAAACGAGGGTCCTTGGGGAGATTGAGCTCTGTGTAGAGCGTACTCTTTGATCATAAGATACGAGCTGGTCCAAGGGACATGCAGTGTTTGCACAGCTTAAAGCTAAGCATAAATCTGTGCAAGGCTGGGGAATACATTTGCTAAGTTGAAATGTGATGTAGCATTATCCACATAAAGGTAAATAGTTACTACAGCCCAACTGAGGACATTTTATTTGATCTGTTAATTAACACATGGAAAACAGGCCAGAGAGCACTCGGCAAAAGACTGTCTTCATTTTGCTTTGCGTTTTTTGTTTGTGTTCACAGTGTCCCAGCTGGCTTGGATACATCATCATCATCATCATCTTCCTCTGTGTGTACAACACGATTGATACTTTCAGAACACCAGCTAAGTTTAGTGGTGTCCTTATAACCTTACCTGCAGCTCCTGCCATGAGATCAGACTCTGACAGACTGTTCTGGATAAGCAAAACCATTGTAACTGAATGCTGCTTGAGCGCAGGCTCATTGCTACAGGTGTCCTACGCTGTGGAAGGTGCTTCCTCCTCTTAGGAAAGTGGCCAAAATACACGTTACTACTCAAAGTCAACCTTTGTATCAATGCTTATGAAAAGTAATGTCTGCAGAATGCTGTGTCTGATGATATCCTGGCTTGAATATTAAAACTGCATCTCCTTGGCAAATGTGCTCCAGTAAACACTGTGCACTTCCAAGGCAAGACTTGTTAATGAAATCAGAAGGCCTTGCTACAGAGAAGTGTATCAGAAAATGTTACTAAGCCTTAAAGTTGAAGAAAGTAGGCTAGTATGCTTTAGTGCAAGAGGCCGTGAAGGTGCTGTCTAGATCAAGAGGGGATTCTCTGCCACAACCTGAGGACTGCAGCTGCTGTGGGAGGGCAGGAGATAGGCCCTGTGAATCTGCTGTAGGTCTGTGCAATTTTACCCTCTTCTTATTCTCAAAATTAACTGGTTGCCCATTGTATTGTAGGAAGGGAAATATTAGATGAATCTCCATACTCCTTAGATTAGACTTCCAAGATCCCTAAAAGGTACATGTCAAAAGAATATTGGAAAATCCTACTTAATATTGGGTAACTTCATTTGAAATGTAACTTGACGTGATCCTCAAGCATCCCAGAGTCCTGTGGTGCCTTACAGTTTCTTTTCTAGGACATGTGTGCATCAATTAGTATGTATTGCTATCAGGTTGGATATTTTAATTGGTCATCTCATCACTTTTTAGAAGCGGGCTTTACTTCAGAAAGTTAATAAGACCTTGAGGTAGAATAGTCTTCAAGTAAGATGGTGATCTGTCTTGATGGATTCATCATTGGATCCATTGGATGAATCCAGTGATGGGGATGCTAAGGCTTCAGAAATGCTGCTAAAAGCATAACTTAATTTTCTCTTCTATGTAGCATGAATGTTAAGGGTGCTTTGCCTGTGCATGTCAATTCTTTAAGCTCATGTTACATGCTTCTCTGTCTCGCGCACCAAGTGCAGGGAAACAACACAAATAAGCAAATTTGCTTATTTGTTTGTGGGATTTCTTTTATTTTTTGTTTTAGTTGGTTTTGTTTTAGTTTGCTTTGGAGGTTCTGTTCTGGTTTTTTTGTTGTTTTCTTGTTTCATTTTGGTTTTGTTTTGGTAGGTTGGGTTTTTTACTTTGTTTTGGAATGGGAATAAGTATCTCAGCTGCAGATTCACCACTGGTGTTAACATGGAGCTGATGTGGCTTCCTCTTCCCAATGAGGGATGTTCCCTTTCCTTGCAGCTGCACTGATGCTTGGGATGCTGGGGGTACATGTACTTGAGGAGCTGGCGGTTACCCTGGCAGGAGAGTTGCTGGGTTTTGCCTGGTGTGGCTTCCTGTGTTGGCTCTCTGTCCTGCTGCCCAGTGATAGTGTGGCTGTGATGGGGTGCAGGCATGTTAGCAGCATTTGGATCAGCTTTAGCAGCCATTATGCCACATGTGGACACTTCCAGAGTTGTGTTAGGTATGCTGTGGGCAAGGAAGAAATTCAGGTTTCGTAAACTTGGAGAGAAAGAATGAGTTGGGGTTCAGAGGCTGGTTGCAATTAACTGCTGTATGCTTTCCTTCTGTGGAAGAAAACTCCTCATCTGGCCCAGAAGATGGGTTGTTTGATCCTGAGTGTCAGAGACAATAAGGTCTCTAATGTGGTCACTTCTGAAATAAACCTTGCCTCTCGCTGCTGTTCTCGCTGCCTCATCTGGAGGCAAGCCTCAGGTTTCCAAACTGTAGTCTCCAGGCTGCCTAAACAGCCTTTTTGCCTCAGTTTTGGAGTTTGATATTAAACCACTTTCCAATTCTTGTACTACTGCAAATGTTTGAGAAGCTCCATGTGCTTGATGTGATCCTGAACCCTATGTTTCGTGTTTCTCTTCTCCTTTCATCAGACCAGTTGAAAAATGACCTAGCTGCATCAGTTGTAAGTGCAGTAAAAACTCCTTCCAGTTTTCCTTTGCCAGAAGTTTGGCTTTCTGGGTGTGTTCCTGTTCTTGCTTGGTTGGTTCTGTTAACGGTCAACATCAGCATTTCATTGTCTTTTTGTTTTACTGAGGGGTTTTGAGCAAATTGTGAGTGCCCTGGCATTCAGCAGCAGTGCCCCATAGCTGCCTGCGTCTCTGGGTGCAGGGTTAAATTGATCACATCCTGAGGAAAGTGCAAGAAATGTAGAAAGAACTTTGTCTGCATGAAGGGTCTCTCTGTTTAAATGTGTTCAGGAGACTGCAGCAGAAATTGCCTTTCTCCTTCCTTTCCCTTTCCATAAGTGCTTTTCTTCAAAAACATGAGTTGTGTTAGGTATCATGGGTGAGGGACATTAACTGGTTTACTTTGACAAGATAGGAAATGTGTACTCTTTTGCTTGATGGGGCTGACTGTAGCTTCTAGTACTACACCAAATTACAAATAAAAATCAGTAAACATAAGAGGATTTCAGGAAAAAACTCTCTTTCCCCCACTTCCCTGGATTCTACCTGTGGTTTACAGCAGTAGCTTTTAGCTGGCTTGTCTTTAATTCTCACTGGGGTGCCGGGGTGGGCTGAGTTTTGCCATAGCAATTAATGGAGATGATATGGGCCGACTGTCCTGAATTAGCCCTGGAAAATGTTGTTTGTGTGTTTGGGATGAGTCAGGAAGGAAAGTGCCAGGTTGGAATAACTGTGCCAGTTCTCAGTGAAGCGGAACAAAGGCAGGAAGGTCCTGTTCTGCTGCATCTGCACGCCTGGCTGGGCCCAGGGCTTCAGGCCTGGGGAGAGGAGGAAGCATGTTGGCTGAGTGCAGGTTACAAGACCTGATTTAATGCTGTGAAGGTATTTGTTTTTCTGAAGTGTTTTGGCTGACTTCTCAGGGGAGGACCAGTGCAATTATTATGTTTTAATCCTTTAAATAAAAAGAGTCTGTGACTCCATGTAACAACAAACTCCACCCTTCCATATGACGTTACTGCTGTGTTAAAGAAAAGAAACTGGGAGCAAGCTTACTATAACATGGGCAGGATTTATGACAAGTTAGTGTCACCATATGAAGATTACAAGTATTCTGAAGAACCTTGTGTATGAACTTCCGAAACTCAGCTGCGTGTGGCACTGCGCTGGTCATGGGCTCTGTTTTCTATCCTAGATTGCTGCAGGTATGGAGCTGTAAACATCACATCCTGTGTAGTTTGTGATTAGAAAAACAGTTCTGTTTCGAAGTTGGCAAACTTACTTGTGGTATGTCTCACAAAGCTCTGTTGAGCACTTAAAAGCAAACAAACAAAAAATCCCAAACAAAACAAAAAAACCCTACCAAAACTTGTAAGGGGCTTAGGGACCATAGTAACAAGCAGAGGATAAGATTTATTCAATGCTCAGCATAACTTTAACTGTCACCAACATACGTATGCTTTTAAAAGGCATCTTTGTTGTAAATTGACATTAAGGGATTGTATTTCACCTTGCAATAGAAATGGTTCCCTATTAGCTTTGAAGTTGCTTTTTTGAAATACAGACTATTACAATTGGGAAGAAGAGAAAGGAACAGAAAAAAAAGAGCAAGGGGAAGTTACTGTGTTTAGTATCTCACTTGATAATATCTATTGAGCTTCATGCTTATAGTTTGGATTTTTTTAAGTTTTATATAATGGCTTTCAGAGTTATAGGACCAGTTAATGAAATGTTCCCATATGCTTGACTGAGGCCAGCTGTATTCAAAATTATTGTTTCTTACTGCTGACATCTTCAAGCTCTTTTCAAAAGTCCATGGCTGGAATTCCTGCATGTTATGTAAATCTGATATAAACTGAAAGATGCACACGTATGTGTTTGGGGGTTTCTTTGTGCTTCTGGAAAGTGTCTGTGAGCAGGCTCAAGCTGTGGCTACAAGTTCCAGATAAATATCCCAGATTGTCTGATTCTGTTCTGTCTCTGCCATTTATTGACCTTGGTATCTGATATAAAAATCTATATATACTTTCTTTTTCTCCCGCTCACTATATGTGTGTTTCTTGTTTTTTTCTGAGCAGAGTCCTGTGTATAATCCTGTTGCAGTAGAGTAGGTTGATTGCTTTGGGTTTGGGATTTATTTTTCTGAATGACAAAGTTTCTCTCATGTATTCCCAATGTAGTATACATTTCATAACTTCTTATCAGCAATTAAAAAGAATCAGGGTGTATACATTCAGTCTTAATTGTTCCCCCCCCAGCACTTTTTCATATGTCTGAGATACAAAAAAAATCAGAGTAGATAATGCTCTATTAATATTGTGATTGCGATCAGAGGTGCTTCAGTAATTGCAGTATGATGCAACAGGTACATGTGGCCAGAATGAGCTGTGGTTTCGTGCAGATGGGAGGTTTACCTGGAAGAGAGGTAAATCCCCTTCTGCACAGGCTGATAGATCAGGTGCTGTCATCTTGTGCAGTTCGGAGTTGCACCACGCTTCATACCCTGTAAATCTGGACCTCTGAGTGCTCTTGATGTCTGATGTAGAACAAGCTGATAGGAATGTTTCTTTTAGTTTCTACGTTGAGGTTTACCAAGATCTTTCTTCTAGTTTCCTTTTAGTTTGATTGCTGCGTTAGAAAAAGACTTGCTTGTGGTGGCTTGCTGGAAGCAAGAGAGCAAGCAGTTTAAACAGGAAAACATCCAGGACTACTCTTTCCTTCCCCTGAATTCTGAATCAAAGCCGTTGCAGATGAGAGCTGTTTAGAAAGGCAGTCTTCTAAAGCCGTCAGACTCCTTCTGTCTGGCATAGCTATTTTGATTACCTTGCAGAATATGACAGCTGTTACAAATGCTCATGTGTATTGCACATGCTTGAAAATGTTGGGAGTTGTGACTATAAAAATTGCCTGGAAGAAATTTAAGTTCAGAGCAGAAGATAATAGAGGAAGTGTGTGATGTGCCTTTTCTAGCACTGTGTGTACATACTTTGCTTCCATGGACTGACTGTACCAAAGAATTTGCCTTGCAGTAATTCAAGAAGGGGAAAATTCAGGACAAAGATGTTTGTTTAATCAAGTGTGGTGTATTTGCAGGCAGATCGATGTGTAAAAGTTATCTATTACTCAGAAAGACTATAGAGGCCGTCAGTTTTACTTGACTGAGAAGGACTGTGGTTTGGTGGCCAGACTAGTTTGAGGGGCATTTTAAGAACAAGCTGTAAGAGCAGTTTATATATTTGGTGATGTAAGTTTAATTATAGTGTATAATCTGTGCGAATACTACTCCAGTGGCAAGCTGAGTGGCTAAAGGATGCTGAATAAGCAGAGTGATGGAGTACATACTTTGTATTTACTTGGTGGGGTTAGTTCTTTGGTGCTTCCTCAGAGGTAATGTGTCTGGCTATCGGGTCATCTTGCTTTTGCAAAGCTGCCTTGGGTAAACACGGAAAACGATAGCTTTGAGCCTTGGGGAAGCAGTGGATCAAGTTAACTCTTGCAATTTTAGTACCTTTGGCTTTGTTATAACGCTAAGGGCATGTGTCAGAAACAAACCTAGTTAGGTGTAATAAGTGTTAATTGAGCTCTTTTCAGTAGCAATCTTCAGTTGAATGCTGAAGTTACTTTTCTGAGGTGTCAGAAAAGGTGGTGGATTCTGTTTTGTGTGGCTTTTTCCTGTTGTATTGGTTTTTTATTTTTTAAATACCTGATTCATATGCAGAATACTAAATGGCTGTTCTAATACACCCTTTCAACTCTAAACATTTGTTACTGCTGCACCTTTATTGTTTAAAATAGCATTTTATATTAAGAAACTTACAATTTTTTGTACTGATTTCCAGATGTTTTATATAACACTGACATAAACTGGACATACAGCAGTGGTGTATATGATGTACTAGTAAGGTAGTGTTTTCCACTAAAAAAAAAGATAAATACCAGAATCCCTAACTAAAATCTGTGGTTAGCTGGAATTGTTTGAGATGACAGTGAGCTCCAGGGAAAGCAGTGGTTTTTACAGCCTGCTTTTTTCCAGCACCCTGTAAACCTTCTCAGATTTTAGAGATTGTTCTTCTGCAATGATGTAATCAAATAGCCACATAGTAGCTGATGCATAATGAATGAACCTATTGTAATGGACCAGAAAGATCTTTAAACTCTGTAGTCTGTCTTTCTAGACAATGTGGATATTACATGCTTCTGTGGAATTCAGCTTTAGCATTGTTTGGAAATGATCTCTGAGATACCATTATTTGACTGACCTTTGTTGTTGTCGTTTTCCAACATCTTAACCTTGATATGTTTCAATGTTGTTGAATGCTTATTTCTAGAAGTTGCAGAGTTTCTAGTTCGAATTCTTCTGTACTTTCCAACAATAGCAAGCTGTTGATGTGCAAAAGAAGGTCGATTGCAAGACTTAAGAAGAATAATTTGAATTTCATGCAGTTCTGTTCAAATTCAGAAGTTTGTGAGCCATATATATGTATATAAACTAAGAAACTTGACCTTTTTTATGCATGTTTTCTGTCATCTTTGAGCGTAGCTGGGGAGAATGGTTGACTCTGAAGATAACCTAAGAGAGAATAATTAAGAAACTGTCCAGAGGGGCTTAATTTTTCTGTCACAGGAAAGCCAAAGTCATCATGACCATGAACTTTGTTACTTTCCCCACAAACACACACTTCAGATTTGTTTCTGCATTATATTGTCATTTATGCTTTCAATAACAATAGCTATAGCTGCTTTCCTTGTTAAATCTGCATTAAAATGATCTCTCCTGTGAAGCCACCGTACGTTTTGCCTGTGGCATTGGTTTTGCTTGGCTCTCCAACTGTTTATCTAAAAGATCACTTCGAGCTGGAAGTAGGCTAATCCTGTGAAGCATATGAAATTGGCAATTGATATTGGGGTTTCTAATGCTTCTGGTAGGCATTGTAATTCAAGTAGTGAAAACCTAATTGTGTGCATAAACAGGCTCAAAGACTTCCAAATCTTGCTTGTGTAGCATAGTACTGTAGCTCTGGACACGGTTCTAGGTACAGCTGTAATATGCATTATTGGCACCCTATAAATACTGTTCTGGCAGGTGTTGTAGGATCACACACTGGTTTGGGTTGGGGGGGACCTTAAAGCTCATTCAGTTCCAACACCTTCCACTAGACCAGGTTGCTCCAAGCTCCATCCAACCTGGCCTTGAACACTGCCAGGGATGGGGCAGCCACA